>JABTTQ020002013.1:600000-784136 GCA_016081115.2 Rehmannia glutinosa | reverse complement strand
CGTATTGCTACTCAGAAATTGAATTGGTCGGCTAGGTGTCTGTGGGAGAGCAAACAGATTCCCTAACCCTCTCATTTTTATATGTGGTCCTCCCCTCTCTTTCTCCTCTATATGTATACGGTTCCCCCCTCTCTCTCTCTCTCTCACTCTCTATGTAATATATATATATATATATGGTCCTCTCTATCTATAAAATATAGATATATATAGATATATATCCCCTCTCTCTCTCTCTCTCTCTCTCTCTCTCTCTCTCTATATATATATATATACATATATATATATATATACCTCTCTCTCTCTATATCTCCTCACATGAAAAAAAAACATACCCAAAGAAATGATACTTTAAAAATGTATATTTTTAGAGTAGAATTGATACTTTTTTAATATAAAGTGATATTGTTTCTTAAATTAGAAGTGATATTTGTTTTAATAAGAAATGATACTTTTTAATAAAAGTGATACTTTTTTTAATAAGAAGTTATTTCTTTTAATAAGAAGCGATATTTTTAAATAAGAAGTGATACTTTTTAAATAAGAAATGATACTTTTTAATAAAAAGTGATACTTTTTTAATAAAAGTAAAAGTAATATTTGTTTTAAAAGTAATATTTGTTTTAATAAGAAGTAATACTTTGTTTTACTAAAAAATATTTCTTTTAAAGAAAGTGATACTTGTTCCATAAAAAGTGATATCTTTTATAAAAATAATAATTTTTCCATAAGAAGCGATACTTTATTTTAAAAAAATAATATTTTTCGAGTCTAATCATGTGATACTTTCATTTTGAAGTGATACTTCTTTCATAAGAAGTGATATCTTTTTCATAAGAAGTGTTACTTTATTTTCTATAAATCTTTCCTTTGTTTCATGTGTATAGAGAGAGAGACGTGGGGGAAGAGAGGGGGGTTAGGACGTGAGACGAGAGAGGGAGAACCACGAGAGGAGTGAGAAGGAAAGAGAGGACGACCATGAGAAAAGTGGATATGATCAGAAGAGACAGAGGAAAGGGGGACCAAGAGAGAGAGGAGGGACACCAGGGGCACCATGTGCGATTCCGTCTCACGGATCTAAATCCGTCAGACGGTCTTACACGAGACATCTCTATCCGTGAGACGGTCTTACAAGAGACCTGACCTCTCAATTATTCATTATATCAAGAAGTTAATACTAATCGATTCAATATAATTATCTTAAACAATACATTTTTTATGATTTTATATTAAATTGTGAAATACTCCGCAAAAACATTAGAAAATATAACCAGAATTTCAAACAGAAACATGTATGCAACAAACAATTTTCCAAATTTTTGTCTTGCAAAAGCAACAAAGCAGCCATGAGCCCATGATAGATAGTGGGTGGGACTCCATTATTGTCCTTTTCTCATCTTTGCCTTCACACTATTTTTTTTTTTTTTAAAACAATTTATGCCAAGGAGAAGTCAATGACTCCTTTCTAATGTGCTCACTGCATGTGAGAAATTAATTACTTTTGTAAGGATAATCATTAAAAAAAAACAAACCTAACTCACTCAACTTTTATAATTAATGGTGATAAAATTTCAACTCAGTGGCATCATGTTGTTTTCATGCCAAAAGTCGTCGGCAATTTGATAAGTTCGTGCGTATTAGTTGGACTTAAGAAACATTTGCTTACATCCACTTTGGAATGAGTCCAATATGAGAAAGAGTCTATTGGAGAACAATCTACTAATTCAAACTGACCGAAACAAACTGATGTTCTGTGTTGAAATCACACAAAAACATCATCACTTCACGTTTTCCTATATATATATATATATATGGAGGGTTATATAGGACCCCCTATTGTATGAGTACATATGACCAAATCCAAGCCACAAATCTATTAATTTCAATGGTTGTAATCAAATTTGATTAATGTTAATTAAATATGTGAAAAAGTTAAAATGGGGGCAAATCAGTCCACATAAAAATAGGGGTGCTGACTAAATTTAGAAAATCCCATGAAAATAGGATGAGTTATCATCAACTTTGCAATCACAACCCACCAAATCTGTTATCCAAAAATCGTCCCAGCCATAATCATCCTCTCCATCGAGTCTGTCCAACGAAATTCTACTCTCACCATGCACAGATCGAAATTTCGAGACTTGAAGCAAGAAAAAAAAATAAAAATGGATGACTACTATGAAGAATGCTTCAACACTAATGAATAACAAGGTAACCATTTGTCTCGTCTTTCATTGTTTATATCGTCCATTTTTACTGAATACAATTAAATTTTGATTCGCATTTTTTTAAAACAATCATTTCGATTCATCATTCCATGTTTTTTTTATGTTTACCCAGAAAGTTGCTTACGCATGTCTATAATGTTGCTTATCTATGCCTATGAATATGCTTAACATTATGAACTTACTTGCGGATATGTGAAACCAATCATGTTATGCAGAAAATTCATTTCTTCATCCCCGTTTTTTTCTTTAAAAAATACATGCATGCTATGATCGGAATGTTACTTATATGTGCTTAAATACTTGCTCGAACGTATGCAAAATGTTGCTTACGTTTGTTTTGTGTTTTAAACTCTCAGATTAATTGAGCATTGTTTGATAAAAATCAAATATACATAAACTGATATTATATGGTCTCTCCATTTATTCAATCATAATTTTTTTATCGTATCTAGATTTTATGTATTGAATTTTTTTGATTACATCCCTATTTTTTCTAACCCGGTACTTTGCTTAGTTATGGCTAGAATTTTGCTTACATGTGCATATTTTTATGCTTATGTATATGCTAAATGTTGCTTAATTATTTATTTTGCTTGAATCAGTTGGGATTGCACATGTGCCGCAACATCGGATTGAAATAACATAGGTTTCATCTCCGAACTGGATCTGGGAATGTGACAAAAAAATGACTCCAAAAGAAGGAATGAATTTTGATAATGTCGACAAACTTGAAATACAATTCTACAAAATTATGGTCATGCTTATTACTTGATATGTACTCTTCTGCTTATTTGTGACTATTGTAATGCTTTTCGAAAGTAAATAATTCAACATTCATGTAAAATTTGGTTCTTCAGCGATCTCATATGTTCAATTGCTTATTTGTGTGTAAAGAATTTCTTGTGAAAGGATGTTATGGTGCTTACAAAGCAATTGAGTTATGCTTGCAGTTTCAAAAACCATGAAAATAATTGCTTACAAAGCAATTGAGTATTGCTTACAAAACGATTGAAGTCCTTACAAAGCGGTTGAATTATGCTTACAAAGATCTAAAAACCATGAAAATAATTGCTTACAAAGCAATTGAATTTTTCTTACAAGGTAATTGAATTCCGCTTACAAAACAATTGAATTACGATTGCAATATCTAAAAACCATGAAAATAAATACGGCACTAACTAGAAAACATTCTTATATAAACTACGAATGTACATCAAAACCAACCATATTTAAAATGGCTATAAAAAACTACAATATTCAATATTTTTGATCAAAAAGTATGAAACAACAACGTTTCCTTGATCCTAACTCATTTTAGCAAACTCCTTCGCCCGTCCCAAAACCGACTCTCTTTTGCCATTTCCAATAAAATCTATAAAAAAAGACACTAGTCAGTTATATAAAGCATTCATTAACATACAATCATTTATAAGTATAACAACAACCAAGCACAAGCATAATATAACACATACATAAGCATAATCGAAAACATACATAAGCAAAATTGTTTACAACAATAAGTAGTCAATAACATCAATAAGTAATCCCCCAGACTTAGAAAAAATATGACAATACTAATTACCCCCATGTTTGAGAGCATAATATAAAACATATATAAGCATAGTACAAAACATACATAAGCTTAATTATCAACAAAAATAAGCAGTTTAAACCCTCATTAATCAATCTCCCAGACTATGAAAAAACATGGTGCTCCTGATTACCCCCTGTCTGCCAAACTTTGTTTTTTCAACTAATAAAATCAGTAAAAAAAAAAAGCACAATAGATCCTAAGCATTTGCACATACTTGAACAAAAACATGATCAATTTAAACTCCATTTCCCAAAATTTCCATCGTGTTGTACAAAAATTAAAACCCAAAACACAATATTTTACACCGACTAAAAAATAGATAATTTTATCAACATATAAACTTACCCAAAAACACAATATTTTACACTGCCGCGAAGAACAAACGTGATACCATTCGAAAATTATCACCGCCTCAAAATCCCCATCGAAAAAACATTAGTGATTAACATTCAAAGACACTCAGTTATGAAAAGTGAAATTCATCACCGTGATTAATTTCCTGGACTCGGAGTTTCAAAAACATTAAGAAGGTTCGTGATTTCAACCGAACAAAAGATCCAATTTATAATTTACACCATTTTCCAACACGAACCTTATCGATCAAATCTCCGATAGAATCGGCCAGTTTGAGCGAGTTCTTTCGGCCATATCTTTAATAGCATCCAAAACGTTTTTAAGTTTTCCTTGAGGAATATTATCGGTGATATCCTCTGCCACTTCGTCCACCTGCTCCGCCACCTTCTCCATCGCGTTCACGATCAGCTTCGCCACTTTTCTCACGGTAGGGTTTATTTGGGCGGACAGTTTGCAGAGAGATTTTGGTGTTTGGAAGGAGAAGAACTCTTATGACTCTTTGTTTACCAAGTTGGAGAAGATATGCAAGATTTTGGATATAACACACGCCTAAAACTGTTCCTAAATTATAGCCCACTCCCAAAAATAACTTCCCTCCCAAAAAACTGATTCTAATTAAAATTACCAAACAACCCTTTTTATATTAAGTTATATATTAAAAAATGGTAAAATCATTTAATCTCAACCATTTAAAAATTAAATCAAGGCCTCGGTTTGGTCTCGTGTACTCATATAAGTTATGTGGACTCACCTGGATCAAATCCTATATATATATATATATATATAGGGTTATGATCAAATGTGACGGGGGCTCACCGTGTGGCGGTGTGGATTAATCCAATCCATCCACACCTTTTATTCAATGGTCAGATTGCTATTAACAATAACTCGATTTAGCAATTAATTAATAGATGGAAAAAACATAATAATAACTAGCAAAATGACATAAATCACGCCTCTACAATCAAGAGATTGATTAATATCAAGTTTCCATAACTGAATTGTGCACCATTTTAATAGTTTGAATCAGTACACCATTTAATAAATCGATTATACACCATTTTATATCTAACGATTGCATCATTGTATAACTAATTGTATACCATTCGGTCCCAACAATTTTTATGGGATTTGATTTTACGATTGTTCCCGCTTTTCATTGAATTATGGTTTACTCACTATGATGTATAATTTATACAATGATGCTTATTAGATATAAAATGGTGCACGCGATCGATTATTAAATGGTGCACAATTCAACTATTAAAATGGTGCATAATTCAGTTATGGAAACGTGATCTTTATCACATCCATGATTATAGGGCGTCGTTATGGGAAGGTGGTTACACCATTTTGCCTTTATAGGGTTTTTAGATGATGTACAATTAGTTATACAATGATGCACTATTAGATATAAAATGGTGCATAGTTAAGTTATTAAATAGGAAGATGGTTACACCATTTTGTCTTTATAGTTCCTTTAGATGATGTACAATTAGTTATACAATGATGCACTGTTAGATATAAAATGGTGTAATGTCAGTTACTAAATGTTGTACAGTTTAACTATTAAAATAGTGCACAATTTCAGTTATGGAAACATGATATTAATCAATCCCTTGATTGTAGGGGCGTGATTTATGGCTATTTTGCTAGTTACTGTTATGCTCTTTCCACCTATTAATTTATTGATAAATCGATTATTTTTAATAGCAATCGGACCATTGAATAAAAGATGTGGATGGATGGGATCAATCCACACTGTCACATGGTAAGAGGCTGCCACACGAGATCCCATCCCTATATATATAATATTTTGGTGAATTACTAAATTGCCTTTACAATATAATTAAATTCCAAAAAAAAAATTCAATTCACTTCCAAAATCTTAATTAATTGGATCATTAATATTTTTTTGTTTTATTAATTGCACAAGTATTTATAAAACAAAATTAAAGCTAGTAGAATATTTGTAAATTTGAAAAATAATTAATTATTTTTAAGTAAAGTTAGGCTATCAAAAATAAAAGATAAAATCTAGTTTACCCCCTTATACTATTAATTTTGTATCAAATACCCTTTCTACAACCCCCTTCCCCTCTAAAACTAATAAAAAAAAATATATAACAAAAGTACCCTTGGATTATATAATATGTTAAATTTCATATTTTTTCTTTTCTATAGTTAAATTTTAATTAAATTTGATCTTATATTTTTTTTATTTATAATTTTAATAAATACATAAATTTATAATTAAATCTAAATAAATAAAATAGAAGAATATAATTTTCAGTACTCGAGAAGTGACATTACTATCATTATGTATGAGGGCATGCATACATTACTTTAATAAGTATTAAAGTATAGCCCCGGACATAGCTCAACCTGATAAAGAACTTAGATGATGTGTTGTATGCGCTGGCGGCACCACAACATTGAGGTTAAATCCCCCAGTAACAAGGTGAAGGATGATTTCTTGTGTGTTGATTCGATGGCAAAACAAAGATTTCAAACTTGTTGAGGCATATCCCACGATTCACCTCGCTTCACAAAGCTATAGGGCGAGGTAGTGGGAGCCCTCATGAATGAGATTTATCCTTTAATAAGTTTTAAAATATAGGATCAAATTAGTTGATATCATTTCGTATTGATAAGTATTTATGATATATAAGATGCACATGTGTAGGTCAAAGATATAACTAGAAACTTATTTGTGAAGGAAAAAATAAATATTATGAAATATAAAACAAAAAAATCTTATAATACTTTTTATTTTTGAAGGGAAAAATCATATAATACTTAGATATCAGTAAATTGTTACAATTTTATTCAACTTTAAAATTTAAAATAAATAAATAGATAAATATAATTCTAATAACATAAAAACACTCACTGATTTTTTTTAAAATTATCTCATCGTAATTTTATATTATGTTGTTTGAAAAGTATTTTGTAGATATCTTTTTCATTTCTCCAGTCTAATGATCTTAATTCCAATAATCATTTATAAGATTTTCTTATTTTCTAATACTATTTTTCCTTTCACTTATAATAAGTAACTACACATTGTAATCTATTAATATATTTCAGTTATACATGTCCAATAAAAATAATAGAATTATATACCTAGTAAAATAATAACGCCACTCAGACTTGAACCGAGATGCTCTAGCACTGCTTCCTAAGAGCAGCATGTCTACCATTTCACCATAGCGGCTTGTCTTGAACTCATAATAGCCTATGTATAAGCAATCGTTTATATTGAAGAATTCAATTGGGTGCAATATTTTTTAAGAAATATTCAAATTGATGAATAGAAATCCCTTCAAATATATATACTGTCTTGACTCAAACTTTACTATTTACTTATTAACGTTATATAAATAAAATAATAATAATAATAACTTATGTAACCTTTTCTGGAAAAAACTTAATATATCTTCTCCATAATATTAAAGTTATATTTTGATATTCATGATAGAATCTAAGGCCTTCAAATTAATTAAAAAGACCAGATTCTAATAGTGTGTAAGTTAATATTATGACACTGAAACATACAACGCACTCACACAACATAAATAAAACAACACGATGATTTTTAACGTGCTTAGATTTCTCAATTTTAATGCACGAGGCCACGCCCGAGGAGAAAAAACAGTCCACTATTAGAAAAGCACATCTTATTACAAATACAAATGGATTTACGAATAAATAAAGACTCCTCTTCATGAATTCACCAACTCTTGTATTCAACTAATCTCTGATAGTTTCTTCCAAAATCTCAACTCTGTTTGAATCCCTCCAACTTCAAAAAACCTTGAATGGTTGATTCGATCCACACCATAGATCTTGACCTTCTTCACCCAAAGAATAACAAAAGTGAACAAATGATTTCTTGAAGAAGAACTTGTAAGCCCAATGTATTTTTCTATGTATCTTCTTCAAGGGCTGACTTCACCTTTTATAGCTTTCAAAAAAAAATCCTCTCCCTGATTTCTGGAGGACGTTTCAAGCTAAGAAAGGAAAACCAACAACATAAATCATTTTCTTGCGGTTGAATATCATGTGCACAAGGACATTGATTAAGGATGTATAAATGGCATTTTAATATGGCCGAATCAATTAAGATTAATCAATCCAAGATTATCAGCAACATGCATATAATAGAGAACATGCCAAATATCAAAACACAAAATATGGCATAAAATCCGCTCAGATTTTGTGCAACCAGTGTTGCATCACAAGGTTATAACACCAAACCTTGCATTGTGCACAAGGACTAAATTTGCCAAACATGCAAACATTAACAATCTCTCCCTTTGGTACTTTTGGTCAAAACATACTTTACAGAATAATATCTTACTAAAAACATCTAGTGATGCAACACTTAAGACCTGCAACACTTAAGACCAAATCCTTCAAACTATATCATGCATACATAGTTCAAAAACATCTAATAACTTGTCAAATAGAACCAGTTTATCATTAGTACTAGAAACAAGATAAACATAAGCATGCAGTAATTTTAATCATATCTACTCTCTTCCTTTGACTTTCCCTTAGAGTCAGCATCATCCTCATCCTCATCTTCATACTCCTCATCAGAAGCAGCATCATCATCTTCTTCCTCATCACTGGACTCTCCCTTAGAGTGTGCATCTGCATCCTTTTCCTCTGTCCCTTCATCTGCAATGGCTGCGTCTGCCAAGTCATCAAGATCAACATCTACTCCCCCTTTTTGAGCAACAGATGCCAAAGGAGTATCGGGGTTATGAAGTTCGTTGAAGAAAATTCCGTGCTTCCAACATTTTGAGGTCCGAATCTGATTTGATTTTCTACTTGAAATCTCGGCTAGAAGACGTGCTTCAAGGACATAGTTAGCAAGTGTTGGAACAACCGAAAGAAGCACCAGATCGGTACCAACGGGAGTAAGGAGTATCAATTCATTGGTTTTGAACTTTTGAGGATTTTGGCAGAAATAGTGATGGGACCAGGAACATCAACTAGATCCTCCGAATCCTTCTTTTTAAAACCCTGAGACACAAGTAACTTGTAAATTAAAGAAGGGAAAAGAAGTATACCATACATACTGGTGTAACCAGCATGAGTCCCAATGATGTCAAAGATCAGCTTCCCATTATTGTGAACTCATTTGGTTCCAATGCGAGTATAACAAATCGCTGATCCATGGTGACTGAGGAGGAATGTTTACTTGGTGTCCAGTTGTAAATTGTCAATCTTGTGCAACAAAGTATACTTCTTTGTCAAATCCTTGGCCTTGAATTTTTCTTGCTTGGTGGCCATACTTCTACCATACCCCCACTAAGAACTTTTGCAATTTCATCCATATCAGAAGGAAGACCAACATTATCTACATTATTTCCTTCTAAGAAACCATTGATATCTTCTGGTGTGAAAGAGTATACTTTCTTTCTCACCCAAACAGAACCATACTTAGCGAGAATCATGATCAATGAACCTATGGGGGGCGATTATAATAAAATTTCCTTACAACTCTATCCACATAGGAACCAATATTAGTAACAGATCCAAATAGTCTCATTTCTTTAGGAAGAGGCCAAATTATATACTTAATGTGATCATCTATCCTAATAGGCTTTTCACACAAAATTTTCCTTTGCACCATAGTCTCCAGAGCTTCTTATTCTCAGCAGTATAGAAAATAGAAAACATACTTTTCCCTGCATCAAGTTCAGAATCTAAAGGCTCATGCTCTGAATTGTCAGACTTAGTGTGGGAACTAGATGTTTCAACACTGGAATCAGCACCGTTAGCAGCTGGGTCTGAAGGTTCAACATTTTCCTCTGAATCAGAGCTCTCAATTGCATCCGAGAAGAACCATCTTTAGAAGGTTCATTGTCGCTCTCAATAATAGGAAGATTGTCAAGAGGATCTCCCTTGGGATTTCATCTTCATTGTTGGGAAATCTATGTATTAGATTTTGATGATGCCATGTAAAACTTAGATTAGGAAGTTGACACCCCCAATTGTATCTTTGTAAATCAACTTGTAATAGATAGAGTTCTATAAAGGTGAGTGGAAGGAACGACCAAGTTAAAGAATGCGGGACTCAAATCAAGATTAAATAGAAGGATCAGGCGTGTGGCGGTGAGTAAATTGAAGGAAGTCTCGGTCAAGTGACGAAAAGTCGTCTCGGTCAGAGATCGACACCGAGTCACTCCAAAATAAGTGGAGTTGACTGTCAAAGGGGTTATGCAGTAGAAATGATCAAAGAAAGTTGAAGAGATCCGTTGTCAAGCAAAGTCAAATGTTTGCTGAAATAGGCATGTGTCAGACTGCCTACTTTAAAGCTGTTTTGCTGAAAGAGTGCAAAAAGCAAGGAGCCAATGAGATATACCTAAAAACCTGCGAGTTTAAGAAAAGGCTACAGAGCATTAAATTCAAAGATTAGTGTACATCAAAATTACAAGATAAGACAAGCCAACAACCTACAAGTGTAGTTTGAAAAACACATCTTTCTTTTCAATGAATATATTTTTCAAACAAGCACTATAAAAAGGCCGAGGATGCATCAGAGAGAAGGTTACCAAGAGCAACTAATGCAAGGAAGCAAATAGACACTAACCTGCAAACCAAGAGCAAATATCTTTCAAGCATTCTATTTATATCCTCAAGCCTAAATTCAAAGGAAATCAATCCAACACACTCAGTGAAGGAAAGACAACTTCAAACAGTTGAAGAGGAAAAATTTGTTGAAAAGAACAAGGAGTCTACTCTCCAAGGTTGAAGGAGGTGTAGTAAGGTTCAAGTTCGAACCAGAGGCTTTAGACTCGTTGGAGGGCTGTGTGAATAAATCTAAGAGTTTGAAAGAGCTGAAGTAGCAAGACAAGCTTGTTTTGTGAAGGAGCGAGTCCCCTCGGTGAGCCACCGTGTGATCAAGGCCAAGCTTGGACTGTCACCATTTTGTAACAAAGTTACAGTTACATTAGTGGATTCCTCTGAGGGTTGGAGAAGAGTGGATTAGAGAAATTACCCAATCCTAGAACCACTATAAAATTGCTTGTGTCTTTTACATTAACCACATTTTTATTCTTGCATATCTATACTGCTGTTTGTTAATTTGCTAAGTTAACTGATAATAACTAAGCTTAAAACAAGTGTTGAAAGACATATTTCAAACAAAGGTGAAAGTCTTCCACTGTAAAAACCAAGTCTATTGAATATTTAAATAGCTAACTGAATCAACTGAGTTATACTATCAACAACTCAGTCGAGTCTGTTGAGTGACTAACTCTGTTGTGCAAGTAAACTAAGATGTCCACCAGTGACCCAACTGACTTGTAATTAAAACTCTGACTTTAAGAGGACTAAATCAAAAAATTGGTAAAGTTTATTCAACGCCCCTTCTAGACTTTACTTTATCACCCCTTGGGACCTACAAGTGATATCAGAGCGGTTGATTCATTGAGCCTTCCACACTGATTACTGAACTAGATCTCATTCTTTTTCAAAGGATACAACACTTGTTGTTTTAAAGCTTTTCTTGCAAAACAAGTTATTATCATGGAAGCAAATCTAACTCGCATTCCTACGTTTATTGTTGAGGAACTTGATGATTGGAAACTGCGCATGCACATCTTTCAAATTTTTACGATGAGATATGGTTCATCATTGAGGTTGAGCTACTACAAATATTGAAAGTCAATACAAGTGTAAGAGGTGTTGCTCTGGCAAGGTGAAGATGAGTACTGCTACACCAAGACCAAATGGTCGAAAAGCCCGATGTGAGTGGATGAACGAGGATAGAAAAAGATACAACTTGGATAATGTTGCCAATGATATTTTGTAGAACGGCTAAAGAAATATGGGAGAAACTCACTTTAATTTTTGAAGGATGAGATCAAATTAAAGAGAATAGATTAATTGTTGTTGTACAAAAGTTTGAAAATTTCAAAATGCTTGCGGTGAAAGTCCTGGATCGGTGGATGCCGTTTCACAGAGATAACCAACGAGCTCTCAGCTCTAGGCAAAAAATATACACAAAATGAAATGTGTATGAAGGTACTCAGGTCGCTCCCAGCTGAGTGGGAAATAAAGGTGATGGCCTTGAGACATTCAATGGACCTTACAAGAACATCGCCATGAGCTGTTCTCGAACTTGAAAGCTTATGAATTCAAGCTCAGAAGAAAAGAGCAAGACGAGATAGCGGTACCAAAGACAGCTGCACTCATGGCTGGAGAATCTAAAAGAGCTGAATCTAAGGAAGCCATTGACCAGGAGGAGATTGCCCTTATGCTGAAAAAATTCAACAAGTTCTTCAATAAGAACTATAAAAGGAACAATGGCGAATCATCCAGGAGACACTCAACACCTTCCAAAGCAAGGGAAGATAGACCACCCAAAAGAGCTGACCATCGAGAGATCGAATATCGAGAGAGCCGATAATCGAGAGCCGACGGGCAGTGACTACTGAAAATCGAAAACTGTGCTTTAGAACTATGCAGCATACCAGATATTTTCTTTGTTGACTTTTCCCTATCCACCACCAACAAATACGAAAATGAGGAGGAAAGAAAAGTCTTCAGAGAAAGGAGACAAGAAAAGAAGAAAGCCATGTTGGCTGCTGAAGCTGCTGACACAGCCAAGTGCAAAGAACCAGCTGAGTCAGACAAAGTGAGGCTGATTACTCCTCAGAAATAGAAGAAGAGGATTTGATATGCCTCATGGCCAAAGAACGAGGAAGATGAGGTACACTAACTCATCTCATTCTAATTATGATGATAGTGATAGTGACACAAACACTTCATCACCCACGATCTTTATGATTCATTAGGCAAAATGATGAAATATTTTGAGCACGTGAAAACCTCTCACACACTTTTAAATGAGAAAAACAGCCAGCTCAAAAGCCAAAACTCACAGCTGATTAATGAGCTGAGTACTCTAAGTCACATAGCTACTGAGAACACTGAGCTGAAGGCTAAAATAGCTAACATCCAAGCTGACTTAGTCAAAAGCAGAAAAGAGGAAAAAAGATTTGAAAAAATATGATTGCATCATTTACCAAGGCATCTAAATTATTGGATGAATTGATAATGATACAAAAAGAAAGTTGAGATAAGACAGGTAGGATTCAATTCCTTTGTGCATGATAAAACCCAAGAGTGGTAATGAAAAAAGGATCCTCAAGTATGAGGGAGTCCAAAAATCCAAAGCCCATATCACTACAACATAAATGACATTAGGTAACACAAATTTTGTAGCACTTTTTACATTAGGTACATATGTAACACATGTTTGTAACACTTTTACATTACAATATTTATGTAACATATTAGTAGCACTTTATCAATATGTAACGCTTATATGTAACACTTTTAAATAAGTAACACTTTTTAAGTGTCACTTTTTTTGTTATTTCTTTTGTAGCGCAAATAAGTATCACTTTATTTAAGAAGCACTCTTAGCAACACTATATTTTATTAATTGTAACACTTTTTAGGCTATATTTTAGTAACACAAAATTATATACCTATCATTAAATCATGTCAACAATTTAATTAATTAATTGATGTCACAAAATAGGGGAAGACAAAAACAAATCACTAAACCTAAAAATTGTAGACATCATGTACTCTATTTTTTTTTTTACTGAATTTTTGTTTTTTTATAATGTATTTTAGTTTTGCTTTTATTTTTTAATTTTTACGGAGGTAATTAATTCCGTCGTAATACCGGAAAAATGCACATGTATATATTTTATTTTTATTTTTATTTATATTTTAATTTTTACTAACGGAGACCAATTTCATTGTTAACCTTTTTTTTTACTTTTTTAAAAAAATTACATATGAAAATCTATGTTGTCGGTAATTACTTAGGAATTTTTTCCGTTGGTAATTTATTTTTTCATTATTTATTTATTATTTAATTTTTCTTTGTTAGAATTTTTTTATCTGTAAGTAAATTAATTTTATATTTTTATATATTTTTATTTTTACTTGATTGAATATTGATCAGTCGATAAATTCATTTTATATATTTTTAATTTTTTGTGTCCTTTAATATACAACATAATATGATTTTCAAACTATATACTATATAATATAAAATTTGATATATACAGTGTATAATATAATTTAATACATATATTATATAATATAAAATATATTATATATACATATATTTTAATTTTTATACAATTTTAATATATATATGTATGTGTGTGTATGTGTATATATAAAACAAAGAAAAGTTGTAATAAGAATCAAACTTAGCTTAGTGACAAATTGACACTTCCACACATAACATGTCATGGGTTCGAATCAACTTGGTGGCAAAAAAACAGTATTTCGACGAAGTGCTACAAAAAAAGTGTCACATAAGATTCATATGTAACACTATAGAAGTATTTTTTTTAAAGTGTTACAAATATAAAGTGTTACAAAAAATGTTACATAAGATTCATATGTAACACTTTAGAAATATTGCTTTAAAGTGTTACCAATAGAGAACTTAATGTAACACATAGAAAAAATGTCACTAAAAACTAATAAAAGTAATACCTTAGACTATAGGTAGCACATGAAAGTGCATCACCTTAAAAGTGTTGCCTATTGTCTATCGTAAAATTTTATGGCCATTAGGTAAATTTTTTTGGGTGTTACCTAATATCATTTATGTTGTAGTGTATGTTGCACCCACACCCACTCACAAACACAATCACAACCATGCTGGCATAGGATATAATGGCAAGGGTAAAAAGCCAGCAGAGTATGCTAAAAGGACAACTGAAACAAAATTCAGAAGAGTCCATCAGCTGACTCCAAACAGAAAATATTCTGTAAAATCGAAACATAACTACCAAAAGCCCCAGAGATTTCAGCAGAGAAAACCATATGATGGTAATGGTTGAAATTATCATGGTTGAAATTATCCTAGCCAAGCTGATTGGAATAATGAAATGAAATATCAGCCGAGTCCTAAGGGATACAAGCTTAAGTGGAAAAGACCTCAGACTCAAAATAGGTCATTCCCAAGGCAAAGAAACCATTATCACCACACATATGCACCTAAGGACAATGCCTAATATGCACAAAAGTTTCATTACTATCCAAAGAAAGCAAATGCACAAGCTCATACACAGGCATACTGTTGGGAAATTTATTGTTTAGATTTTGATGAATGCCATGTAAAACTTAAACTAGAAAGTTGGCACCCCATTTTCCTTGTAATTTGTATTGTAATTGATAGGGCTGAATGAGCTGAATCAAGTCAGCTATGCCTCGATATACAAGAAGTCAACTGAAGACTAAAGTGAAGACTCCGCTGTAGAGCAGTTGAGTATGGCAAGGAAGAAATGTCAAGAACTCGACTGAAGGAGTATCGATGTGAAATTTTATGTGAAGAAATCGATCAAGTCAACTCAAGAAGCCAAGTCTCAAGTTGAAGTGATAGATGAGTCATCCATTGATTGGAAGCTAACTCAAAGTCACCTGGGAATAAAAAGCTGCGATCAAGTCAAGACAAAATCGAACGAGATCCTTTGATGAAAGTCAAGAATGTTACTCAAGATAGTAACCTATTAAAGTTATCGAGATAAAGTGTTAGTTCGATTGTGTGCAAAAGGCACAAACCAATGGGAAGCACTTGCACCAAATGTCGAGATATCTTTTAATGCTTTGCAAGACATTAAATACGAGGAAATGTCAACATCAAGGACTGGAACAAGACAAGCCATCTAACACAAGTGACTTTTGAAAATCAGCCTATCTCTTCAATGGGCGATTTTTAAAAGTTCACTATAAAAGTGAGGAATCTCATTGAGAAAAGGTTACTCGAACCACGAGCGAGCAAGCAATATTCAAATCAGTAACTGCAAAATATTCTCAAGTTATTCAAGCAAAATCCTCAAGCCTAAATCTCGAAGGAAATCGATCCAACACAAAAAATTTGTGAAGGAAAGACAACTTCAAACTATTGAAGAGGAAACTTTTGAAGAATCAAAAAGGGGTCTACTTTCCAAGGATGATTGTAGGAAGGTTCAAGGTCGAACCAATCTCAAGTTATTGAAGGGCTTCGTGATCAAATCCAAGAAGCTTGAGAAAGTGAGTTGAAGTAGCAAGGCGGTACCTGTGAAGAAGGCGAGTCGGACAAGAAGCCACCGTGACCAAGGCATCTCTAGACGAGTCCAAGGAGCAAGTGATCAAGACTTGTCTCTAGGCGAGTCCAAGGAGCAAGTCAATGCGTGATCAAGACTTGTCTCTGGCGATAACCACTTTGTAAATTGATCATTACTTAGTGGATTCCTCCAGGAGTTGGAGAAGAGAGGAGTAGAAGAATTACCCCATCTTCGAACCTCTATAAAATTTACTTGTGTCATTTACATTTAAGCATATTTACATTCCTCCACACATATTTTATATCTGCTGATAATTTGCTATCCAACTGATAAATTACTAAGTGCTAAAATCAAGTGTTAAAACAAAGTAAATCAAATTCAAGGGTGTTAAGTCTTTCGCTGAAAAACATATCACGACCAAGTTAAGGTTTAGACTAAACAACTGATTTATTCTATCAACAGCTCTATCGAGTCTGTTGAGTGGCTAACTCTGCTGATTAACTAACTTAGTTGTCCCTCAAGGACTTAGTTGTGTATTAACTCTGTAATAATTTTGAAAGGACTAAAATCAAAAAGTTGGTAAGGTTTATTCAGTCCCCCCTTCTAAACCTTACTTACACCCCTTGGGACCTACAAGTGGTATCAGAGTGGTTGGTTCATTGAGCCTTCCACACTGGTTACTGAACGAGATCTCCAATCTTTCAAAGAAACTTTTAACACTTGCTCTTTCAAAAATCATCTCTTTTATTCAGCAAAGTTATTATCATGGAAGCAAATTTGACACGCATTTCCATGTTCACTATTGAGGAATTTGATGAATGGAAAATTCGTATGCAGGCTCATCTATCTGCTTTACATGATGAAATGTGGATAGTGATAGAGGATGGGCCACTGCAAATACTGAAAGTGAACACAGCCGTACGAAGAGCAGCTGCAGCTGAAGGAGAAGAAGTTGCTGCTAAGGCAAGACCAACCCTAGTTGAGTGGACAAATGAGGACAGAAAAAGATAAAACTTGGACAATGTAGCCAAGGACATACTTTACAAAACCTTGGACAAAGCAATGTTCAACAAAGTCAAATCTTGCCAAACTGCAAAACAAATCTGGGATAAATTAACTTTAATTTGTGAAGGGTCTGAGCAAATTAAAGAAAATAAATTGTCTATTGTTGTACAAAAATTTGAAAATTTTAAAATGCTTGCAGGTGAAACCTTGGATCAGCTGGATGCTAGATTCACTGAAATCACAAATGAACTATCAGCACTTGGGAAAGAATATACAAAGAAGGAAATGTGTATGAAGATTCTGAGAAGCCTCCCAGCTGAATGGGAAATGAAGGTCATGGCCCTAAGACATTCAATGAACCTCACAACAACAACCAATCATGAGCTATTCTCAGACCTCAAAGCCTATGAGTTTGAGCTGAGAAGAAAAGATCAAGAGAAGACAGCTATACCCAAAACAACTGCACTTATAGTCAAGGATGGGAAGAGAGCTGAGGTCAAAGAAGCCATTGACCAGGAGGAGATTGCCTTGATGGTTAAAAGATTCAACAAGTTCTTCAACAACAACTATAAAAGAAACAAGGGTGAATCTTCCAGGAGACATTCAGCTCCCTCCAAGTCAAGGGAAGACAGGCCACCCAAGAGAGCTGAGCATCAAAAGGTTGAATATCAGAGAGCTGATAATTCAAGGACAGAAAGAAATGACCAAAGAGTTGAGAACCTGTGTTGGAACTGCAGACAACCAGGACACTTCGCCCAGTAGTCAATAAATACAGGAATGAAGAAGAAAGAAAAGTCTTCAGAGAAAGAAGACAGGAAAAGAAAAAGGCTATGTTGGCTGCTAAGACTGCTGAGACAGCTAAGTTTAAAGAAGCAGCAGACTCAGAAAGTAGTGAAGCTGACTACTCAAGTGATTCTGAAGTAGAACCAATGATCTGTCTAATGGCTAAAGAACAAGATCAACCAGACCAAGAAGATGAGGTACACTCTAACTCATCTCACTCAGATTCTAGTGATAGTGATTGTGACACACACACTTCATCACCCACTGATCTTTATGATTCATTAGGCAAAATGATGAAAGACTTTGAGCACATTAAATTCTCACACACACTATTAAATGAGAAAAACAGCCAGCTCAAAAGCCAAAACTCACAAACACTAAGGAGGTGAGTACTCGAGTCACATAGTCAGAGAGTAAAGAGTCAAGGCCGAAATGTCAAACTAATAAAGCGAGATAGTTTCTTTATCGAAAAAAAGAGAAAATGATCTTAAAAATGTGATTGCCTCATTTACTAAGGCATCTAAATCATTGGATGACCTTATCATGAGTCAAAAAGAATGTGGAGATAAGACGGACATATGATTCAATTCCTTTGTGCACAGTCAAACTCCCGAGTGATTTTGAAAAAAGGATCATCAAGTAATGAAGCATCTCAAAAATCCAAAACACCAAATGGTGCATCCATATTCATTCCAAAGCACAATCACAAACAAACTGGCCTTGGATATAAAGGAAAAGGAAAACAAATGATTGAGTATCTTTGAGAGGAGTGAGAAGAAATCGGCGAGTTCCTCAGCAAACTCCAAATAGGAAGTACTCTGTGAAAAATAAACAGAGCTGCCAAAAATCCCAGAAATTTTATCAAAGAAACACATATGATGGGAATGGTAGAAACTACCCAAGCCAAGCTGATTGGAATAAAGTGAAATATCAGCAAAGACCTATGGAATACAAGCCTAAATGGCAAAGACCTAGAACTCAGCAAAGGTCATTCCAAAGGCAAAAGAGCTATCATCAGCACACATATGCCCCCAGGCACTACACTCAGAAACATCACAACTACCCAAAGAAGGCAATTGCTAAAACACACACACATGTATACAGACAAAAGAGACAGCTGTATGAACCTAAAGCTCCCAAGCAATTTGCCAAAGTGAGTTATGATTATGGCATAGATAGATGGCAACCTCTTAGAGTCAAGTCCTTTGGCTATAGGTTGGTTGGATCATCTTATAGCACTAACCCCTCGGATCCGCACAAGCATGGGTACCTAAAACTAATTTCCTTGATTACGAGTTCAAGGAACAGCTGAGTGCCAAGGAACCTGGTACATGGATAGTGGCTGTTCCAGACATATGACAGGAAACAAGAAAAATCTGTCAAAATTCAAGGAGATTAGAGGTGCAAAAGTCATATTTGGAGGAAATGAAGCTCCAGGGGAAATAAGAGGCACTGGATCCATCAAGAAAAATGGATTAGAAATCACAAATGTTACATATGTTGAAGGCCTCAACTTCAACCTGTTAAGCATCTGCCAACTCTGTGACAAGGGCAACAATGTTGGATTCAATATGGGAGTGTGCCAAATTAAAGATACTGAATCAAATGAAATAGTGCTGCAAGGATCCAGACAAAAGAACATGTATGTGGTAGACTAGTCTACTGCCACACCAAACACCTGTCTGTTAGCAAAGAGCACAGCCGAATCAAGTTGGCTGTGGCACAAGAAGTTGAGTCATCTGAACTTCAAGACAATCAACAAGCTTGCAATGAGTCATCTTGTGGAAGGATTGCCAGACGAAGTGTACAAGAAGGAAAGCGTCTGTGATGCATGCCAGATGGGAAAGCAGATCAAATCATCATTCAAAGAGAAGCCTAGTCCTTCTTCAACAAGAATATTACATTTGTTGCATATGGATTTATTTGGTCCTGTTGAACCAACCAGCATAAGTGGAAAGAAATACACTTCAGTGGTGGTGGATGATTATTCAAGATATACATGGACAATCTTTATGTGCAAAAAGAAAGAAACCCTGCAGAAACTACCTCAGTGATGAAAAGAGTTCAAAATGAAAAGAGCCAAACCATTATAAAGATAAGATCTGATAGCGAGACTGAGTTTGTCAATGGGATAATAACTCAAGATCTTGTGTTGAAAATGGTATTTCTCATGAGTTATCTGCAGAAAGAACTCCACAACAGAATGGAGTAGGTGAAAGAAGGAACAAACTCTCAAAGAAGGCTGCAAGGACCATGTTAGTGAAGTTGGATTACTAAAAGATTTTGGGTGAAGCCATCAACCCCTGCATGCTATACTCAAAATAGATGCATGATAAATAGACAAATGACAAAGACTCCTATGAAATGCGGGCCCGGGGAGAAAGCCAAATGTTGGGTACCTCGAGAATATTTGGATGTAAATGCTTCATCCACAACAATGGCAAGGACAACCTAAAGGCTTTTGATGCTAAAGCTGATGAAGGTATCTTTTTGGGATACTCAGCTGAAAGCAAAGCCTATAGAGTATTGAACAAGTGGACTATGGGCACCGAAGAATCTATTCATGTGGTTTTTGATGAGCCCAATGTGAATGGAGAAGACATTGAAGAGTTAGCTGATAAGCTGAATAAGCCAACTATACAGAAGAGTCCTTATGTTGAAGCTGAAGCAGGAGTAATCAATCAGGATGAAGAAGAGATAGCTGAATCTCAAAGACAATTGGAAAATCTGCAGCTGAATGATGATGAAGGAGTCACTGCTCAAAAACACAACACCTAAAGACATACCGAACCCACCGACTTGCTTCAACCTAATGTGAGATGGCTGAGAGACCATCCACCAGAGCTAGTCATTGGAGATGTGAGAGATGGTGTAAGAACCAGATCCAGAGCTCAGCAAGAAGCAATGTTCATTTGTTTTATTTCTCAAATAGAGCCAAAAGATGTGTCCCAAGAATTGGATGACACACATTGGATTCAAGCCATGCAAGAAGAGCTGAATCAGTTTGAAAGGAACAAGGTATGGGAATTGGTGCAAAGACTAACCCATCAAAATGTTATTGGCACAAAATGGGTCTTCAGAAACAAGATGAATGAGGAAGGATTTGTGGTAAGAAACAAAGCAAGATTGGTAGCCAAAGGGTATTGCCAAGAAGAGGGAAAAGATTTTGATGAAACATTTGCTGTTGTTGCTAGATTAGAAGCAATAAGGATGTTTCTTGCCTATGCTGCACACAAGAACTTCATTGTATATCAAATGGATGTGAAAAATGCATTTTTAAATGGATTGTTGGAAGAAGAAGTCTATGTTGAGCAACCTCCAGGCTTTGAGCAGAAGACCATTGGAGATAAGGTGTACAAGCTCAGGAAAGCTTTATATGGATTGAAACACCTAGATCATGGTATGACACATTGTCTCAATTTCTGATGGACAATGGATTCACCAAAGGCAAAGTGGACAGAACACTCTTCAGAATTCAAGATGGAGAGAGTATACTGCT
Source organism: Rehmannia glutinosa (assembly GCA_016081115.2). Lineage (NCBI taxonomy): Eukaryota > Viridiplantae > Streptophyta > Magnoliopsida > Lamiales > Orobanchaceae > Rehmannia > Rehmannia glutinosa. The sequence goes on along the minus strand of JABTTQ020002013.1, from coordinate 762,572 downwards.
TGTTCAAATATATGTGGATGATATCATTTTTGGATCCACAAACAAAGAGCTGTGTGATAAGTTCTCAAACCTCATGCAAGGCAAATTTGAAATGAGCATGATGGGAGAGCTGACCTTCTTCCTAGGACTTCAATTTAAACAGCTGAAGGGTGGAACCTTCATCAGTCAAACAAAGTACACCAAAGATTTAATGAAGAAATTTGGTATGGAAGAGAAGTCTTCTGTGAAAATACCAATGAATACAACAATCAAGATGGACATGGATGCGGATGGTAAAGTCAGATCAAACAAGATATCTGAGCACTTATTGGATCAACTGCTCTATTTAACAAAGAAGCGGGCGGACATCACCTTTGCGGAGGTGTATGTGCAAGATTTCAATCTGCACCAAAAGGAGAGCCATATGATCATCTGCAATAAAGAGAATCCTAAGATATTTGAAGGGATGCCAAGAAGTTGGCTTATGGTATCCAAAGAAAGGTGGATTTAAGCTTATTGGTTACTCGGACTCGACTATCTGGATGTAGAGTTGACAGGAAGAGTACCTCGGTACATGTCAAATGCTTGGAAACAGATTAGTTTCTGGTTTAGCAAGAAGCAAAACTCAATAGCCACATCCACACCAAAGCAGTACATAGGCTGCGGCAAAACAAGTTGTTGTGCCCAAGTTTTATGGATGAGACAGCAGCTGAGAGACTATGAAATTGAAGAAAAAGAGATTCCAATTATTTGTGATAACACAAGTGCTATTGCAATCACTCAGAATCCTGTGTTGCATTCAAGAACAAAGCACATTGATGTCAGATATCATTTTATAAGAGATCATATTGAAAAGAAAGACATCACTTTGGAATATATCTCATCTGATAAACAGTTAGCTGACATATTCACCAAGCCCTTATGTGAATCAAGATTTGAAGAGCTTAAGCAGGAGCTAGGGTTAATTGAGCTGAGTTGACACTCAGAAGACTCAATAAGAAGAGATGGAACGTGAAAAGATGAAAATAGAACAAATCTCATGAATCAGCCAAGTAAATCAGCCGTATCGGAAAGTCAGTTGTATCGAGTTAGCTGACAACTGAGTCACTAAACGAAAGGAGAGAAGAAGAGTTGAGTCATTTGTGGAGTAAGCTGAGTCATTTATGAGCTAAGTGACAAAAATGCAGTCGTTTTTACTGAGCGAGAATGTTTTTAAGGATGACATCAGCGTAATAATGACGGGTACAGTCAAAAGCTGCACAGTAAGCATATGATTGGATATAAATGCTGCCGCATTAAATGCGAGCAATTAAATGCTGATCAGCGAGCTAAATCTGAGCTGTTGATCTCGATCAAAATTCAAAAACCGAAAACACGTCCTTTCATAACCCTTATATACTCCTTCTTTCAGTTTTCTCTCTCACACCTAAAACTGTTCATCTTCAAACATTCGAAAGCAAGTTCTTTTCTCTCAAAAACCCTACGAGTTCACAAGCAAGTTCATCAAGATTTAATCGGTAGAAACTTCTAAAAATGGTACCAAAGATTAATTTTGTCAAGTTATTGAAGCAAATCCACTCTGGTTCGACTGTGGATTTTGAAGGAATGGTGAAGCAGGGTTCTGATGAAACCCTAGTAAAGAAGATAGCTGATATGCTGGAAAAGTCCGGTCTCAGACCTTTTCTTACTTTGGAGTACTCGCACACCTACCTGGAAGTGGTGGCGCAGTTCTATGTGAATGCCGAGGTACAGGACGAAGGTATCAAGTCCTCCGTCCACTGCAAGGACATCATGATTATTGCTAAGGTCCTTGCGGAGCACTATTTTGCTTCCGTCTAAGGGCATGATGGAAATAAACGAAGGCGATGTGGACTTGGGCCGTGCATGGAAACAAGTAGCCAAACCTGAGTGTGCTGCGAAGGTAGTCTACACAGCTGAGAAGAAGTTGCTGAAGGACGACTATCACAAGCTGATGGATGTCGTCTCAAAATGTGTGGACATGAAGTTCGGAAGCTTCAACCAGCTATCAAAGACTAAGCTGATTGTCATGGCTGCGATCATTCAAGGAAAGAAAATTAACTGGACTGAGTTCGTGTACAGCAGACTCTGCCAGAACGTTGTGAATAAGTCTTTCAAGGAAGATGGATCCTTTGGAGGATCACTTGGCTATGGCCTAGTTATTGGGCATTTGATGGAAGCGAAGGGCATTCCCCTTCAACATGGAAAGCCCTTCCATGTAAACAAGAAGATGTTCAGGGCTAACCTCTCAGGAGCCCAGAAGAGAGCCCATGCGAAGAGGGCGGATACAAGTGAGGGGGAATCAACTGACCCCGAGGACACAACTGTTTCCTCCCCTCGGAAGAAGAAAGTCAAAGAAGAAGAAGACCTTTTGCAAAAAAAAGTCACCGGACACCCCCGCCCCGTAGCCGAGTCACTGCCCGAGCTGAGTGTGTCTTCCGCCCCTACAAACAGGTGGAGAAGGAAGCCCAAATACCTTTTCCACCATAAGAAAGAAGAGGACTCGCTAAGCCTAGAAAGGCAGCTCCATCTAAGAAAGATGCTCCGGCCCTGCGCAAGGAACTGAAAAGATGAATCGAAACCGGAAACTCCTCTAGTTAAAACCAAGAGAAGGAAAATAATCTCCAAGTATCGAGCTTGAAAAGACAATCGAGTCACTACTGTTTGGAGAAAACCTTTAAGATCAGCGATGTTGAGGAAATACGATCTCCCAAATTATCGATGAAATTGCCAAGTCTCAAAGGCGATCAACAGAGACCCCCTTTAAGACACAACTATGGAGAGGATAGCAGAGGATAAAGAAGCGGTACCGAGACGATCAATCTCGGTTGAAAAGGTTGTCTCTCTGCCTGCTCCGGATGCTACTGAAGGTGAAGAGCAACAAAGCATGCTACCTTCCATTCCAGAAAAAGAAGGACAAGAACAAGATGACGATGATGATGTCATCATGTATTCTCCAATATACCCAGACATCCAGCGCTCTCTACGCGAATGGGGGGCGTGGAAGCTGAGTCACTCAAGGGTGCAATTTGAACACCCTGAGTTCATAGAAGAGGAGGAGGAATTGTTCGAATTTCTCGGCATCACCAAGGTGATTCAGGCCCTTGATAAAGAAAATTGCTTAAATATTTTACAAATCTTCAAGGAGAATGAACAAGCCAAAGCAGCTGAAGAAGCGGCTCGTGAGAAGGCCAAGATATGCCCTCTTCGAACTCGAACATACGCATCCTCGATTAGATGTGTTGTCTAACACCGATGAAGACTAGGATCCCATGGCTGCAACAAAAAAGTCCGATATGCGGCAAGCTCTAAGGGAATCCAGACTAATGCATGAGCAAATTTTATGGAAGGACCAGGAGAGTCTTCAAAATCTCTCCCCGAGATAGACTGTTGTGAGTGGTGCAAGGCAGATTGCCCACGATTATTGTCACGCGACCAAGTCCCCAAAGACACTCAGAAGATGGGTCCAAGGGACTTGGCAATGAGACTAGTGCTACAACTTTAAGGTTGCAAACCCAAGTGCAGGTTGTCTCAAGTAATAAATTTCTCGGGAGTCCGAGGTCGATCCACAGGGAAGTTGATGGAAGTTTACAGGATATTTCTATTTAAGTGATGAGTAAACAGATTTTTAACTAGTAAGAATATATATTTTTTTTTTTCAAGAAATTTAATTAATAGAAATGTTGAGGATTAGGGATTCACTCTTGATTTCGGATAAAGGAATGATTCTATTTTCTTACCTCTTAGATTGCCACTATTGGAATCCATACACAAAGAAGGTTCCAATGGGAAGATATTATACATATAAATCATGCAATAAGGTAATCATGTTATATCATCAATTAGAATTTATCTTATAACATCAATACTTGTTTATGGGATCAAGTATTTATGTATTCTTTTTGTCTACAACAAATCAAGGTATCCACATTAGTAGTCGGTTGAAATAAAACCAGACATTTAACTAAATGGAACCAAGTATTTGTTGTGCCAATAGATATACATAAATCAAGAAACACCACAAAACAAAAATGTATAAGCTAAAAACAAATTGATGATACAAACAATGAAATTTAATATGAATCTACAATCATTCCTTATCCTTCATCAAGAGTTTCACCCCATTTCCTCAACAAAATAAACTTAGAATAACATGAAAAAAATAGAGAAAACAAAAGATTGAAGAAAAACTAAAGCAAACATTTTATAAAATACTAGAAATCTTACTATAATTTAAGAAAAGCAAGAAAGAAAAATTCTTTTGAACTTTGTAACTCTAACTTTCTCTACATAAAACTTGCTCTTGGCTAATGCTAATGACCTCTATTTATAGCCAACTAAAAATCAATTTACAATTATTTTATTCTTTATTTTTATTACAAGTAAGAAAATAAGGAATCAACACCAACTTTGACACCTTCTTTGACTGGTCATTTTGTCCATGATATCAGCCATCTTTGCTCAATTTTCTTCCACAAATCAATTATCACATGAGTTGGCTTGAATTTCCAACTGATTTCATTGAATTTGAACAACCATGGGCCAAGATATGGTTGAATAATTGAGATGTGGTTGGCATACGGGATTGACTAGTGCAGCAGCCCTCTTGGATTTTTATAAATTCATCCAATACAAATCTGACTTTGGGGTCTTCATCAATGTTTTTATCTCTATGATTTGTACATACTCAGTAAAAATTTCAGATACAAATACCTAGTATTTTTCGAGTTATGTCCAAAATACCAAACTTGGTCAAGTCTGGAAATTAAATGAGCACCCTTCAATCCTCATTTTATGATGAATTTTTTTATCCAAGAAAATATCATTCCAAACTTTGATTTTTGGTTTCAATCTCTCTGAAAACTTGTAAATGAATGGATTGTGAATCCATATCTTCAAGAATCATCCCAAAATCATGTCGGAAATGAAAGCTATGCTCGTTGATCCAAACCTGCACTAAAAATTGCTTCCAAATACAATTCTATGTTGATTTCCTATTTTATTCCTAACATATTAATAATACTATAAATTCATTTTATTAATAATATTAATAAGGTAAAATAATAATATAAGCCTAAAATAATTATACATTTTTAACGTTCATCACACTCCCCAACCAGCTTATTACTAGTCCCTAGTAATTAAAGCATAAAATAATACGAAAGAAATTTGATGAATATGACACGTTGATCATTTTTTTTAAAAAAAAAATTTTATGAAATAGTCTAACAATCAAAAGTTTATGGTCACCATCATAGATGCTATCAAGAATAAATATTATAATTTTTTATATCATTTTTTTTAGAGAAGAAATATTGTGTATATATGCACAAAACCACCGTTTCATTTCACAAACCAAAATACATTAACTTCAAACTTGATCATGAAAAAGCCTCAACTCCATATCCTCACAGGTTAGTGTTTGTTGTGTAAATTGGCGAGGTGTTCACTCTTGGAGTTGGAAAACAATCAAAACTCTCAAAGAAATGGCCAATAAGATTTAGGACAAGCATTCAAACTAAAATTGAGCATAAGATAGGTAGTTATAAAATTTGAAACACCTAATTTTTTCATACCAAATTATGTCTCGAAATTTCATTGGTTTAGAACTGCAAACAAAATGATAATATTTTTTTATATATTTTTTCTTTTTTTTTTTTTTTTTTTTTTTTCTTTTTCTTCTTTTTTTTTTTTTTTACAACATGACTAATTATGAACAATACTCATCACAAATTATGTAATGGAGTATTTTTACAACATGACTAACAATGATAACATAACAATGAAGAATACTCATCACAAATTATGTAATAGAGTATTTTTAACAGAAATTGACAATGTGGGTGTTAACCAAATCATTTCTCCACATGTAAGGTAGAATATTTAAGTATTTCAAATCACAACATAACCATTTCAAACGATCAATTAAAGTTCGGAATCCTTGTTTTCTCAAACTCACCACTCATTCACAAAAGATGTGTGAATATTAAAAATAAAACACTTTATCATGATCAAACTTTCAGTTATATGTATCACAACCAATCTTTCCACAAAACTTAGAATGTGCACAAAACACTTTCTTTTCTTCCTTTTTTTTCTGTAGTTTTTTTTTTTTTTTTTTTTTTTCAATTTAATCAAGATAGCATCGTTGAATTCAACAATAAGACTATTTTCATGTTTTGACAATTCACAATTTTTTTTTAAAAAAATTCACAACATGCCATGTTTTGAAAAGGGAATTACTAGAAAGATAATAAAAATAGGATGCGTCTTAAGAATATCAAAATGACATTCTTTACTCCGCCATCGTGTTGTTTTTATTTTAGATTTTTTTTTTTCAAAATCACACATTGTAAATTAGGAAAAAAATAATATCAATTATCCTTCCCCCCCACTTATCTAAAACATTGTCCTCAATGTCAAAAATAAATAGGAAAGTAAGGTTTAAAAGATATTACCTCGATGTATGGCTTTTGAAATGAAAGTAGAAGAACACATTAGTAGTTATACCCGTGAAAGATAAATCTCACAACGCCGAGAGACAAATCAATTTGCGTTTTTACTTCTATCCTCCGACCAAACAACATGGGCCACTTTTGGATCGAGGTTCAAGAACAAATGCTTGGAGTTGATCGATTAGTTCACTTGGTGTTGTTGCACAAATTATGATTATTCGCCTGGCGGTGAAATAAAACCTTTCTCGACAACATAATCTATGAAAGACAACAAACCATCAAAGAAACCATTAACATTAAGAATACCTATAGGCTTTTGGTGAATGTTGAGTTGTAAGATCACTTGGAATAACTCCTCTACCATAAACCACCAGGTAATGTGATAAAGGCATTATGCATCATATTCACCATTCCATCTTGCATGTTTGATACTCTTAACTCATCTCCAATGGTTTGCCCGGTGATTTGTCGGACAACTAAAGGTTTCGGGATAACTCCTAAGACTCGACTCCTCCCAAATAGGCGAACCAAAGAACACGCCCCCATTAACCCAAAACTACCTCCCGTATACTAAGTTAATGTGCTTTTCTCGCTATAAATTTACCGAGATTATCACCGCCTCAAGAAAACAACTGTCTTTCCCGTGGATTTGCACCACGAGAATACAACAACACATTGCTAATTCTACGGAAGAAGAACTCTCCATTTTTTTCTCTCTTTTTTTTTTTTTTTCTGATATAATCAATGATGTAAAAGAAAGGGTGAATGCAACGCTATTTATTGAGGTATGAACAGGGAATGCAATAATAAATGTGATTATTGGAACTTTTATTTTGTCAAAAAGTTTGAAAATAAAGACAATAAAGTCAAAAAAAATGCTAACATGTGAAGAAACAGAAAAATAGTTGTGATTGTGGCTCACATCTTCCTCTGGTTTTACGTCCAGAAACGGCTTAAACGCCCTCTATGGGTCGGGGATATGCTTCCCATCCAATTTTCTTATAAATTGGCAAACAGGGTCTTTTAACGTCAGATTCCCAAGACAAAGATCACGTTCTTCTCGAAATTGGAGCCATAATCGGAGAATTTCACGATGCACAAATTCACAAGGATGCGTATCAAAAGTCCATAGAATGTTATCTAAAGACTCCTTACTCAGTCCATCCTTTATGAATTGAATTTTGTCCTCTTGATTTCTGGAAACCATACCTAAAGAATGATATCTTGTGTCACAAGTCCATCGAGCACATTTGTGACACACTTGTAGTCTTTTGGCCCTTCGTTTTTTTGAATATGAACTTTTTCCAAGACCAGGCAAACATTTAGTAGGAGAAAATGAAAATTCTCCTGCTAATCTTACCTTTGCTTCAATTATCCAATGTACATCTTCTGGAATGCCTTTATTCATAAACATTCTTAACCTTTCTAGCCTGGCTTTGTATATTTTCAAAATTTCATTTGTAGAAAGAAAATCAAATCGCTTTTTGAGAGTGGGGGGAATTCTTTTATCCATTTTTTTTTAAAAATCTAAATGAAAGAGAATGAGAAAACAAAATTATGTACAAATATCGTTGTTTGTGGGAAATCGATGAGTCCGACTTAATCGTCACGAGTACCGTTATCCGCCATTTAACCGGAAAATAAATAATTAAACACTACAAAACACACACATTTATAAGAAACAAATATATTCACTAATTATAACAAGGATTATAAAGAAAAGAACTTCCTCCTGGAAGGAATTGATTTTCTAGAAACAATTTTTAAGTCTTTGTCCATTAACTTTGAATACATTACCATTTCTAGGATTCTCAATGTCAACACTCCATACGGATATATATTTTTCACAATAAAAGGACCACTCCACCTTGACCTTAATTTTCCAGAAATAAATGCAATCTTGAATTATAAAGCAAAACCTTTTGACCAATCTCAAATGTTTTTCTTGTAATTTTATTATCATGAAATTCTTTGATTCTTGCTTTATGAATTTTTGAATTCTCGTATGCATCATTTCTTAATTCTTCAAGCTCATTGATTTGCAATTTTCTCAATTTCAAGCATCACAAGATTGAAGTTAAACATTTTAATTGCCCATAAGCTTTATGTTCAAGTTCCACTGGTAAATGGCAAGGTTTTCCATAAACTATTCTATAAGGAGACATTCCCAATGATGTTTTAAAAGCGATTCTGTATGCCCAAAGTGCGTCGATAAGTCTAAAAGACCAATCTTTATGATTCGGGTTAACTTGATTTTTTCTAATATTTGTTTTATCTCCCTATTTGCAAGTTCAACTGTCCATTTGTCTGGGTGATAAAGGGTTGCAACTTTATGTGTGATTCCATATTTTTCATTAAAGATGCAAAAACTTTGTTGCAAAAATGTGTTCCCCATCACTAATAATGACTCGAGGAATTCCAAATTGACTCAAAATATTTTCTTTTAGAAATTTTATCACATTTATGATCATTGTTTCGACAAGGAATTGCCTCGATCCATTTTGAAACATAATCTATTGCGACTAAAATGTAAATAAAACCAAATGATATTGAAATGGCCCCATAAAATCAATACCCCAACAATCAAATATTTCAATCACCAAAATAGGATTCAAAGGCATCATGTTTCGTTTTGAAATTGATCCTAACTTTTGACAATTTTCACAACTTTTGCAAAAAGCGTAAGTATCTTTGAAAAGGTTTGGCCAATAAAATCCACATTGTAAGATCTTTGCCTTTGGTTTTCTTTCTTGAAAAGTGACCACCACATGCTTCGAATGAAAAAATTGAATAATGCTACCTACCTCATTGTCGGGTACACATCTACGAAAGATTTGATCCGACAATATTTGAAAAGGTAGGGGATCGTCCCAACAAAATTTTTTACCTCGACAAAAACTTCTTTTTATCTTGTGAATTCCAATTTGATGGCATCATTCCTATCACAAGAAAATTAACAATATCTGCAAAACCAAGGTACTACAAGAACATTGAATAGTTGTTCATCGGAAAAGTATCATTGATAGGTGGAGTTTGAAATGAATCATCACAAATAAGTCTTGATAAATGATCGGCTACCACGTTTTCTACACCTTTCTTATCACGAATGGTAATATTAAACTCTTGGAGTAAGAGAATCCACCTAATCAATCTTGGTTTGGAATCTTTTTTTGATAAAAGATATTTCAAAGTTGCATGATCACTGAAAACAACAATTGGTGAACCAACAAGATAGGATCGAAATTTTTCCAATGAAATACTACAACAAGTAATTCTTTTTCAAAGGTTGAATAATTGATTTGAGCACCATTCAAAGTTTTACTTGCATAGTATATCACATATGGTTTCTTTTCTTTTCTTTGCCCTAAAACAACTCCAACGGCATAGTCACTAGCATCACACATTATTTCAAAAGGTAAAGTCCAATCGGAGGTTGGATTATTGGGGGATGTAAGCATGCTTTTAAGTTTGACAAAAGCATTTTCACAATTTTCATCCCATTCAAAACCAATATCTTTTGTTAGAAGATTACACAATGGTTTAGATATTATACTAAAATCTTTGATAAATCTTCTATAAAAGCCAACATGCCCTAAAAATGATCTTACCTCCTTCATGATTTTGTTACGGTAGATTGGCAATTAATTCCACTTTGGATTTATCTACCTCAATACCTCTTCTTGAAATAATGTGTCCAAGAACAATACCAGTTGTTACCATAAAATGACATTTTTCCCAATTAAGCACAAGGTTCTTTTCTTCACATCTTATCAAGACTTTTTCTAAGTTCAACAAACAATCTTCAAATGATTCACCAAAAAACTAAAAATCATCCATAAAGACTTCAAGAAAACGTTCAACCATGTCACTAAAAATGCTAAGCATGCATCGTTGGAATGTAGCCTGGTGCATTACATAATCCAAAAGGCATCCTTCTATATGCAAATGTACCAAAAGGACATGTAAAAGTTGTTTTCTCTTGATCTTCAAGTGCAATTTCAATTTGATTATATCGAAATATCCATCTAAGAAACAATAGAATTTATGACCGCAACTCTTTCTAAAATTTGATCCATAAAAGGTAATGGAAAATGATCCTTTCGGTAATCGAGTTAAGTTTCACGTAGTCAATGCACGCACGCCAACCAATAATGGTTCTAGTTGGAATCAGTTCATTATTTTCATTTTTAACCACTCAGTAACCCTAGACTTCTTCGACAACATGAATAGGACTTACCCATTTCTTTGTCGTAAATAGGATAAATTATTTCATTATCTAAGAGTTTAATAATTTCATTCCTCACTATTTCTTTCATATTAGGATTTAGTCTTGTTTGCATTTCTCTAGATGGTTTTGCATTTTCCTCTAAATAAATATTATGTGTGCAAATTAGAGGACTAATACCTTTAATATCAACAATGGTCCACCCTAAGGCATTTTTATGCATTTTCAAAATCTCGATCAACTTACTTTCCCGAGATGCATCAAGTTTGGAAGAAATTATTACAGTAAAGTTTCACTCTCACCAAGAAAAGAGTATTTCAAATCGGATGATAAAGGTTTCAAATCAATTTTGGAGCTTTTATGCTTGAAGAAATAGGTTGCACTTCCGATGATGATAACTCTTCAATTTTTGGTTTCCAAAAATAGTTTTCTAGTGTTTGTAAAAATCCATTGGAGATATCAAAACATTTCATATCACAAACTCTCTCATTTTCAAAACATGTTTTGAAGAAATTCAAAAGAATTATTGACAGTGAAATTTTCATGAACAATTTCTTCAATTAAATCAACTTCATGTAGTTCGGTATCATCAGCAGGTTGTTTGCAAACATTGAACACATTTAATTCCAAAGTCATATTTCCAAAAGATAATTTCAAAATACCATTTCTACAGTTAATCAATGCATTTGAAGTTGCAAGAAATGGACGACCTAAAATGACAGGAATTTGTGTTTTTGCATCTATAACCGGCTGAGTATCCAAAACAATGAAATCAACGGGAAAATAAAACTTGTCAATTTGTACCAACACATCTTCTACTATTCCTTTTGGAATTTTAATTGATCGATCAGCTAGTTGGAGTACAATTGGAGTTTCTTTAAGTTCACCCAAACCTAGTTGTTCATAGACTGAAAAAGGTAGAAGATTTACGCTAGCACCAAGATCAAGTAAAGCACGTTCAATTCTAGTGTCTCCTATAATGCATGAAATTGTTGGACAACCTGGATCTTTGTACTTAGGTGGAGCAAATTGTTGTATAATTGAACTCACACTTTCAGTTAAAAATGCTTTTTCTTCACATGATGTTTTCTTTTAATTGTGCACAAATCTTTCAAAAATTTTGCATAAGGTGGGACTTGTTTGATTGCATCCAACAAAGGAATGTTAATTTTGACTTGTTTAAAAAGCTCAAAAATTTCAGAATTTGAGTTCAATTTTTGAGTTGGTTGCAATCTTTGAGGAAAAGGGGCAGGAGGTGAATATGTTTCATCATTTTCAAACTTACATTTATTCAACTTACCTTCTTCATCATCACAATTTTCATTATTTATTTCTCAAGATGAATTTAGAACTTTCTTAGGATGAATTGTTTTATCAACAATTTTTTTCCACTTCAAGTGTTGTGACCGAATTGGCCCATTTCTTGGATTTTCACCAAGTAAAAGCACAACACTGCGTAGAAGGATTAGGTTGAGGTTGAGCAGAAACTTACCCTTTTCTTGAATTCGCAAAGAAGCCGTGTGAGTGTTGAAAGTGAGTTCTTGATCTCATTGATAGCCTGAGAAGTTTTATTATTGATGTTTGTTTATTCATTCATAAATGCTTGTAAAGTCTCCTCAATTGATTTTACATGTGGGGATGGATATGAAGGAAAATTTGGTGGCTTTTGTGAATTTATTGGTTGAGCTTGATTATTATCACGCCAACCGAAATTAGGATGATTTCTCCATTGTGGATTGTAAGTTTGAATATGGAGATTGAAAAGGTTTTCTAAATCCATTCATGACATTTGCTTCAACAGAATGTGAGGACAATCATTAGTTGAGTGTTCTTTAAGTCCACAAATTTCACAAACTTTTTTATCTTACACAGATTTAACTTCTTTTATTTTTTTAACTTCCATGTCATCGATTCTTTTAGCCAAAAGTGCAAGTCTAGCACTTAAACTATCTTCTTGAGTAAGATTGAGTTTTCCTTTATTTTCATCAACACTATGCCAAGATTGAGAATTTTACGCCAAATAGTCAAGATATTCTAGCGCTTCATCGGGTTCTTTATCAAGAAAATGACCGTTACACATTGATTCAATAAATTGCTTAGTTTCGGATTTAAACCTTCATAAAAGAAGGCGATTATACGCCAATTTTCAAAACCATGATGTGGGCGGGAATTCAACAACTCTTTAAACTTTTCCCAACATTCAAAGAAAACATCTTTAGGATTTTGAGAAAAATTAAATTTGTCTTTTCAAAGAATTTGTTTTATGAGTTGGAAAGAATTTTTCGAAATTCAGCTTGCATTTCTTGCCATGTACCAATTGATCTAGGTTTTAACGAGCTAAGCCAAGTTTTTGCATTATCTTTTAAAGAAAAATGAAATAATTTGAGCTTAACAATTTCAATCGTGCAATTTTGATCATCAAATGTGGCACATACTTCTTCAAATTCCTTTAAATGTAAATATGGGCTTTCAGAATCCATACCATGAAAATTAGGAAGTAAAGGTATCATCCCCTGGCTTAAATCGAAAGTTGTTTGCATTTAGTGGAAAAATGAAACAAGAAGGAGTAGAATTTCGAGGAGGTTGCAAATAATAACGCATATTATGCACTTCTTGATTTTCCACTCTTTCCAACTCATTCGAACAATTACTTCTTCAGCCCATAATTGGTGTGTGTGGAGGTGAATCAAAATTTTTTATGAAATTTTCTGAATTATATCTAATTAAATGGCGAGAATTTGGACTACGACACCATGTAAGCATATAAACACACAATATTTACAGTGATATATATACAAACCTGGAAACCTACCTTGCCTTCCCGACAGAATCGGCCAAAAACTTGCTACAACTTTAAGGTTGCAAACCCAAGTGCAGTTGTCTCAAGTAATAAATTTCTCGGGTCCGAGGTCGAACCACAGGAAGTTGATGGAAGTTTGCAGGATATTTCTTATTTAAGTGATGAGTAAACAGATTTTTAACTAGTAAGAATATACATTTTTTTTCAAGAAATTTAATTAATAGAAATGTTGAGGATTATGGATTCACTCTTAATTTCAGATAAATGAATGATTCTATTTTCTTACCTCTTAGATTGACACTATTGGAATCCATACACAAAGAAGGTTCCAATGGGAAGATATTATACATATAAATCATGCAATAAGGTAATCATGTTATATCATCAATTAGAATTTATCTTATAACATCAATACTTGTTTATGGGATCAAGTATTTATGTATTCTTTTGTCTACAACAAATCAAGGTATCCACATTAGTAATCGGTTGAAATAAAACCAAACATTTAACTAAATGGAACCAAGTATTTGTTGTGCCAATAGATATACATAAATCAAGAAACACCACAAAACAAAAATGTATAAGCTAAAAACAAATTGATGATACAAACAATGAAATTTAATATGAATCTACAATCATTCCTTATCCTTCATCAATAGTTTCACCCCATTTCCTCAACAAAATAAACTTAGAATAACATGAAAAAAAGAGAAAACAAAAGATTGAAGAAAAACTAAAGCAAACATTTTATAAAATACTAGAAATCTTACTATAATTTAAGAAAAGCAAGAAAGAAAAATTCTTTTGAACTTTGTAACTCTAACTTTCTCTACATAAAACTTGCTCTTGGCTAATGCTAATGACCTCTATTTATAGCCAACTAAAAATCAATTTACAATTATTTTATTCTTTATTTTTATTACAAGTAAGAAAATAAGGAAATCAACACCAACTTTGCCACCTTCTTTGACTGGTCATTTTGTCCATGATATCAGCCATCTTTGCTCAATTTTCTTCCACAAATCAATTATCACATGAGTTGGCTTGAATTTCCAACTGATTTCATTGAATTTGAACAACCATGGGCCAAGATATGGTTGAATAATTGAGATGTGGTTGGCATACGGGATTGACTAGTGCAAAAAGCCTCTTGGATTTTTATAAATTCATCCAATACAAATCTGACTTTTGGATCTTCATCAATCTTGTAGCTATATGATTTGTACATACTCAGTAAAAATTTCAGATACAAATACCTTGTATTTTTCGAGTTATGTCCAAAATACCAAACTTGGTCAAGTCTGGAAATTAAATGAGCACCCTTCAATCCTCATTTTATGATGAATTTTTTTATCCAAGAAAATATCATTCCAAACTTTGATTTTTGGTTTCAATCTCTCTGAAAACTTGTAAATGAATGGATTGTGAATCGATATCTTCAAGAATCATCCCAAAATCATGTCGGAAATGAAAGCTATGCTCGTTGATCCAAACTTGCACTAAAAATTGCTTCCAAATACAATTCTATGTTGGTTTCCTATTTTATTCCTAACATATTAATAATACTATAAATTCATTTTATTAATAATATTAATAAGGTAAAATAATAATATAAGACTAAAATAATTATACATTTTTAACGTTCATCAACCAACCTGACCAAGAAGACTACTAAATGAGGAAAATAGCCTACTCAAGAGTCAAAACTCACAGCTGACTAAGGAGTTGACTACTCTAAGTCAAATAGCTGATGAGAATGAAAGCCTAAAGACTGAAAATGCTAAGCTAATAGCAGAGATAACTGCTATAGAAAAGAGGGAAAATGACCTCAAAAATGTGATTGCCTCATTCACTAAGGCATCTAAATCATTGGATGATCTTATTATGAGTCAAAGAGAATGTGGAGACAAGACAGGCTTAGGATTTAATTCCTCTGTGCTATGTCAAGCTCCAAAAGTGATTTTGGAAAAAGGATCTTCAAGTAATGAAGTATCTCAAAAATCCAAAACTCCAAATAGTGCACACACATTTATTCCAAAGCACAATCACAAGCAAACTGGCCTTGGCTATAAAGGAAAAGGAAAACAGCCAGTTGAGTGTGCTGAGAGGACAGCTGAGAAGAAATCCAGCCGAGTTCCTCAGCAAACTCCAAACAGGAAATACTCTGTAAAGAAGAAACAGAGCTACCAAAAACCCCAGAAGTTCTATAAAAGAAATACATATGAAGGGAATGGTAGAAAGCACCCAAGCCAAACTAATTGAAATAATGTGAACTATCAGCAAAGACCTATGGAATATAAGCCGAAATGGCAAAGGCCTAGAACTCAGCAAAGGCCATTCCAAAGGTATAAGAGCTTTCATCAAAGACACATATGCACCTAGGCACTACACTCGAGATATCACAACTACCCAAAGAAGGCAATTGCTAAAACACATATACAGCATACAGACAAAAGAGACAATTTGTATGAACCTGAATCCCCACACAATTTGCCAAAATTAATTATGATTATGGCACTGATAGATGGCAACCCCTTAGAGTCAAATCATTTGGCTATAGGTTGGTTGGATCATCTTACAATACTAACCCCTCAGGACCCAGACAAATATGGGTACCTAAAACTTAATTTCCTTGTTTGCAGGTTCAAGGAACAGCTGAGTGCCAAGGAACCTGGTACATGGATAGTGGCTGTTCCAGACATATGACAGGAAACAAGAAAAATCTGTCAAAATTCAAGGAAGTCAAAGGAGCAAAAGTCATATTTGGAGGAAATGAAGCTCCAGGAGAAATAAGAGGCATTGGATCCATCAAGAAAAATGGATTAGAAATCACAGATGTTGCATATGTTGAAGGACTCAAATTCAATCTGCTGAGTATTAGCCAACTCTGTGACAAAGGCTATAATGTTGGATTCAACATGGGAATATGCCAAATCAAGGACACTGAATCCAATGAGGTTGTGTTCCAAGGATGCAGACAAAAGAACATGTATGCAGTAGATTGGTCAACTGCAACACCAAGCACTTGTCTACTAGCAAAGAGCACAGCCGAATCAAGTTGGATGTGGCACAAGAAGTTGAGTCACCTGAATTTCAAGACAATTAACAAGCTTGCCAGAAGTAATCTTGTGGAAGGACTTCCAGACTCAGTATACAATAAGGAAAGTGTATGTGATGCATGTCAGATGGGAAAACAAATCAAATCATCATTCAAAGAAAAGATATGTCCATCTTCAACAAGAATATTGCATCTGCTACATATGAATCTATTTGGTCCAGTTGAACCAGCTAGCATAAGTGGGAAGAAATACACCTTGGTGGTAGTAGATGACTACTCAAGATATACATGGACAATATTCATGTGTAAGAAGAAAGAAACTCTACAGAAACTACCACAGCTGATGAAGAGGATTCAAATGAGAAGAGTCAAACCATTATCAAAATAAGATCGTCGACGAGGAACCGAGTTTGTAAATGGTATAATAACTCGATATTGTATTGAAAATGGTATTGGTCATGAATTATCTGCGGCAAGGACTCCAAAGAGAATGGAGTTGCGAGAAAGAAGAATAGAACTCTCAAAGAAGCGGCAAGGACCATGTTAGCGAAGCGGGGCTACCTAAAAGATTTTGGGTCAAGCAAGAAACACAACATGCTACACTCAAAATAGATGCATGATAAACAGACAGACGGTGACAAAGACTCCCTATGAGATTTGGACAGGAGAAAACCAAATGTTGCATATTTTAGAATATTTGGATGTAAATGCTTCATCCATAACAATGGCAAAGATAATTTGAATGCTTTTGATGCTAAAGTCGATGAAGGTATCTTCTTGGGATACTCACAAAGCAAAGCCTCTGAGTACTCAACAAGAGGACTATGGTTACAGAGGAATCCATTCATATGGTGTTTGATGAGCCGAATTTAAATGGAGAAGACATGGAAGAATCGGTGATAAAATTTGAATCAACCAACCATGCGAGAAGAGTCCCTTCTGTCAAGTGGAAGTCGGAATTATAAACTCGGATGAAGATGAGATAGGCGAGTCTCAAAAACAAACCGGAAAATTTGCGCTAAGTGATGACGAGAGAGCTGATCAAAGCAACATAGTCGCAAGACGATCGAATCCGGCTAACTTACTCTACGATGTAAGATGGCGAGAGACCATCCACGAGAACTAGTCATTGGAGATATAAGAGAAGGTGTCAAAACAAGATCCGAACTCAACAAGAAGCTATGTTCACATGCTTTATCTCACAAATAGAGCCTAAAGATGTGTCACAAACATTGGATGACACACATTGGATTCAAGCTATGCAAGAAGAGTCAATCGGTTTGAAAGAAATAAAGTATGGGAATTGGTTCAAAGACCCACCCATCAAAATGTTATTGGCACTAAATGGGTGTTCAGAAATAAGATGAACGAGGAAGGTTCTGTGGTAAGAAACAAAGCAAGATTAGTAGCCAAAGGATATTGCCAAGAAGAAGGGATAGATTTTGATGAAACATTTGCCCCTGTAGCAAGATTGGAAGCTATAAGGATGTTTCTTGCCTATGCAACTCACAAGAATTTTATTGCATATCAAATGGATGTAAAGAGTGCATTCCTTAATGGTTTATTGGAAGAAGAAGTATATGTTGAACAACCTCCAGGATTTGAGCAGAAGATTCTTGGAGATAAAGTATACAAACTCAAGAAAGCTCTATATGGATTGAAACAGGCACCCAGAGCATGGTATGATACTTTGTCACAATTCTTGACTGGGAACGGATTCACAAAAGGAAAAGTGGATAGAACACTCTTCAGAATTCAAGACAGGAAGAGCATACTGCTTGTTCAAATATATGTGGATGACATCATTTTTGGATCCACAAACAAAGAGCTGTGTGATAAATATTCAAACCTCATGCAATGCAAATTCGAAATGAGCATGATGGGAGAGTGACATTCTTCCTTGGACTCCAAGTGAAACAAAATGAAGGATGGAACCTTCATAAGTCAAACAAAATACACCAGAGATTTAATGAAGAAATTTGGTATGGAAGAGAAGTCTTCTCGTGAAAATACCAATGAATACATCGATCAAAATGGACATGGATGCGAGATAGCAAGCTTGTAGATCAAACAAGATCTGAGCACTTATTGGATCATTGCTTTATCTCACAAAGCGGGCGGACATCACCTTTCTTTGTAGGTGTATGTGCAAGATTTCAATCTGCTCCAAAAGAAAGTATGACTAGCCAAGAGGATCTTGAGATATTTGAAAGGAAGCCAAGAAGTTGGCTTATGGTATCTAAAGGAAGGTGGATTCAAACTAGTTGGCTATTCGGACTGACTATCTTTGGATGTAGAGTTGACAGGAAGAGCACCTCGCACATGTCAAATGCTTGGAAAGAGGCTAATTTCTGGTTTAGCAAAAAACAAAATTCAATAGCCACCTCTACTACAAGAGAATACATAGCTGTGGGCAGTTGTTGTGCCCAAGTCCTATGGATGAGACATCAGCTGAGAGACTATGAAGTTGAAGAAAGGAAATTCCAATCATGTGTGATAACACAAGCGCAATTGCAATCACTCAAAATCCTGTGTTGCACTCAAGAACAAAACATATTGATGTCAGATATCACTTCATAAGAGATCATGTTGAAAAGAAGGACATCATCTTGGAATATATTTCAACTGACAAGCAGTTGGATGACATATTCACAAAACCATTATGTGAGTCAAGATTTGAAGAACTCAAGCATGAGTTAGGATTAATTGAGATGAGTTGACACTCAGAAAACTCAAAGAAAAGAAATAAAGTACGAAGAGAGGAAAAAGAGCTTAACTCTTAAATCAGCTGAGTAAATCAGCCGTATCGGAAAGACAGCTGCACCAAGTAAGCTGACATCATAGTATTTACACATGAGAAGAAAAGAGTTAAAAATAGCTGAGGGACAAGCTAAGTCATTTATGAGCAAAGTGACAAAAACGCAGTCGTTTTTACTAAGCGGGAAGGTTTTTAAGAATGACTTCAGCATAATAATGATGTGTACAGGCAAAAGCTGCACACCAAGCTTATGATTGGATATAAATGTTGTCGCATTAAATACGAGACATTAAATGCTAATCGGCGTGCAAAATCTAAGCCGTTGATTTCGATCACATTTCAAAAACCACCCGCACGTCCTTTCATGAACCATATTTAAACTCTTTCGTCCATTTCTCTCACACATTACCAAAAACTGTTCATTTCTCTCTCTCAGAAGCAAAGGCAAAAACTCTCTCAAAACCCTATCAATCTTCAAATCACCTTCTAAGTTTCATTCGGTGAAATACTGAAAAATGGCATCTACTCATGATTTTGTCAAGTTAGGAAAGCAAATCCACACCGGGTCTACTGTGGATTTCGAGGGTATGGTCAAACAGGGGTCCGATGACGCCCTCGTAAAGAAGATCATTTGAAAACTCAAACGTCCGGGCTAAAACCATTTCTGACGATGGAGTTTCCGATGACCTATGTGGAAGAGGTCGCATAGTTCTACGTGAACGCTAAGATTCACGATGAGGGGATCAAATCCTCTGTTCACGGGAAGGAGTTCATCATCACTGCCAAGGATTTGGTAGAACAACGCTTTGCATTCTGGGCGGAAGGAGCACGAAAACCAATGAAGCTGATGTTGACTTGGCTGCTTGGAAGGAAGTAGCCAAGACCGATTGTCTTTGAAAAGATAGTCTACACAACTAACAAGAGGATCTTTGAAGGAGGACTACCACAAATTGTTGGACATCGTTGCCAAATGCATAGACATCAAATTTGGCGGCTTTGACCAACTGTCTAAAGCAAAATTGATCGTAATGGCTGCGATCATTGAAGAAAAGAAAGTGAATCTGGGTGAGTTTGTCTCGGCGCAGACTCGCTAGAATGTAGGGAACAAATCCTTCAAGGAGGATGGAACATTTGGAGGATCCTCGGGATACGGCCTGTAATTGGCCGAATAATGGAAGTGAAGAAAGTCCCTCTTCGACATGGAAAGGCGTTCCATGTAAACAAGAGAATGTTCGATCAAACCTCTCGGCGCACGAAGAGAGACTATGCTAAGAGAGTGATACAAGTGAGGGGAATCAGTGACCCAGAAGATACAAATGTCCCCTCTCCACCAAAAAAAAAAAGGTCGCTCTTTGCAGTTTTGCTAAGAAGATCACGCTCTCTCTGCAAAAAAAGAAAAAGAAATCTGCTCCTGCCCCTGCAGCCGAGTCACCTGCCCCCGCAGCAGTGTCTCCTGCCCCTGCAGCCGCGGCGGAGAAGGAATCTCAAATACCTTCTCCGGTCGTCAAGAAGAGGAGAACTGATAAGCCAAGACGGCCAGCTCCTCAGAAGAAAACAACATCACCGACCCCTACTGCCCAAGACTCAGAAGAAACTCTATCCGAACTAGAAATCCCTCTGGTACAAACAAGGAGAAGAAGAAGAATTTTCAAGCGTTCCGAGCTTGAGAAACCGGCTGAGTCAGCCACTCAGCTGGAGAAGATACCCGAGACTGCTGGAGAAGTGGAGTCTCCAGAAATGATTGATGAAACTGCCAAGTCTGCTGAGGCCGATCAGCAGAGGCAACTCGATGACCCAGCTGTAGACAGAACAACTGAGGAACAAGGCACAGCTGAGACAACCAAATCACCTGTTAACAGGGTTGTCTCTCCACCTGTAACAGAGGCTGCTGAAGGTGTCGAGCAGCGAAGTCTGCTACCCTTAATACCTGGAAACGAGGGCCAGCAAGAGAATGATGAAGACGATGTAATCATGCACTCTCCATTGTATCCAGACATCCAAAATCGTCTGCGAGAGTGGAGAAAATGGAAGCTGAGCCTATCCAGTGCGGTTTGTTAATCCGAGTTCATTCTTGAGGAAGAAGAACTCTTGATTTCTTGAGGTGGACACATCTTTGCAAGCCCTTGACGAGGATAATTGCATAAATATACTGGAAATTCAAAAGAAAATGAACGGGCTAAAGCAAAATGAGGACACGAGAGGCACGTGAGAAGGCCAAAGATCTGCCCTCTCACCGGCACCACGTAACATACACATCCTCACTTTGACATCCTATCGAAAAGTGATGAGGATCTGGACCTGTTGCCACGAGAAGAATTGCAAATGCAGAAGCAATGGAAGAATCGGGAATCCTTCATGAGCAAAGAATGATGGAGGGACCAGGAGAGTCCTCCAAAACACAAATGGGGATAGACCCGGTGGGGGTGGTGCAACATATTGCCACTGTTGTTGCTTCCACCACTTCCCGGCTCACTCGGAAGAAGGAATTAAAGGAACGGCAATGAACCGGGATAGTGGGGACCCCAGGTCGAGCCAACCCCTAATGAAGGTGTCTTACCACCGCCCCAACGGCCGAATACTCGGTGGAAACAGCCGGGAGTCCGAGACGAGTGACCCCATTCCAAGTCACTCACGGTGGTGTGCCACCGAGTGGGAAACTCCTCCACCGCGGCAAGGTCGGAGGATCTTTGCGGTGACTCCACAATGAATCTACGAGGCGAAGTGGAGAAGGAACAAACACAAAGTACACATCAAGTTGTCATCAACGAGGCTCGACGATTGAGACTGTCTCACCGAGGTGCCAACTGCTCGAAGGCTAATGACGCTGCGATGCGATCGAGGCACGAGGAAATAACAGCCCTGGGAGTTAACACTGGGCGATGAAAGTGCAATCCATGGAGTTGAGACTCCAATGGATGCCACCGTAGAAGACCCTAAGACAGTGACACTGTCGAAAGGGATGTCCAGGCCTTCTTTGCGATTGAGACTGCGGGAGGTAATGAAGGCCAACGGGAGGTTGAGACTTCCCTGGTAAAGAAGGCTGCAGATCTGAGAACATCCCTCCCGCTATCATTGATCCATCGAGAAAAGGAGATAAGTGCGCTTCACGATTCCCGGATAATCTGATGTAACCTTTCTCGGGATCGGAAGGAGACGATGAAGCTAAGTCATCCCCCTGGATCGATCCAAAAGACTCACCGAGGATGTTCCAACCACGAGTAAGTCGACCTCAAGACTACTCGCCAAACTTTCAACTTTGATGATGAGCCACCCATGGAAATTTCATCATCGTCCGATGATGCTTCGATAAGGCCGAGGACCATCAACTCACTTGGAAAAACAAGTCGAGACCGACTTAAGTTGTTGAGACAGTGAGGCTCGGCAAAGGGTCAACTTCACAATAGACCACAACAAATAGAGTCCATGCGCAGGCTCCCAAGGCGCAGCGGTTCGACTCCACAAGGAACTTCACGAGCACCACTCATCATTGAACAAATCCCGATTGCCCGTGATGATCCCTTTGTAGAATCATTTCCCTTATCTCTAGAGGTACCCGACCTCCCCCGAAGAGTCGAAAAAGAGATCTCGAGCGCTTCCACGCACCAAATCCTGTCATTCCATCGGATACCATCGTTCCAAATGACTATGATTTTGACGCCGCTTGGCCGTCCAAAAGCGAAGGAACAAGCTGAAGTTTGGGAGGTGTTCAAAGCATTATTTGCTGAAATTGAACGGATGGAGAGGCACCAGGCCTCGATGGACATGAGATCGATAACGAGAGATTCCAACCTTACTCACGACTTGAGAGGCATAATAGTGAGAATCCGAGAGTGGTGGCAACAACAAAGAAACAATGCGTGTGGAACAAGCTAGATATTTCGAACATTGTTCAACAAGTCATTGATCCGAGCGAGAATGAGAATTTGATGCAAAGACAAAATTGAAAGAACACATTGAGAAAATGCATGAATCTCACACTTTCTTTGAGATAAAGCTACACTGCGTGAGCAAAATAAGAATGAGCTCCTGCGTATGGAAGAAAACATGGATCGCAAATTCGATCTTCTCATGGCCGAGATGAAGTTGATTAAAGTCAATCCAACGCTACTCGTTCGAGTTTCGTCGCGGCATACTCCGCAGCCAGACTCGAAGCGAGAACTTCGGCTATCGCCGGACTCGACTTCCCGCTCACTAGTTTGTTTCCGGGGTTCATCTCTCCTTTGATGATGCCAAAAGGAGGAAGAGGAATACCTAAAAGCGAAAGAGATCCGAAGTTGAGAAGGAGGGAGCAACTATGAAGGGAAAGACAGCTGAGGAAGTATCAAGAGGAAAGAAGGGGAAGTCCATTGAGGGGGAAGGATCGAAAGATGTGACCTTGATGATTGCTAAAACCCCCCAACAAAGTCTTGTCACAGCTGATATTATCAAAAACTCAAGTGACTCTGCCACTCCAACACTCTGCTTTGTACCTATGGTTTGAAAAGAGAAAACAGATTGAAGCGAGGGATGGAGGAAGTGGAAGGAAGGATGAATGCCCAAGTTATGGATATTCGAAACAACATGGAGGCATTCCGATGAGCAAAGACACTTATGCCATCTCGTATGCCGGGCGAGCCAAGATCGAGTTGATGAATTTAAAACGCTCGTATCTGAAGGATACTTCGCAAACATGTCCATGGCTCAAGCCTGGGACTTGTACAATACACGCCCAGAGGTAGAGGAAGAAGCAGTGGTGGAGAAAGAGGTTTCGGACCTAGATCTCTGCCCAAAAACATTAAGTACATAGATCTAGGCAAGAAATGAGGGATCTACTTTGGGTTTGGTTTTGATGAAGTAGCCAATCTGCAAGTGGCTAAGAACAATCTTTGAGTATGTGAAAAGAATTGAAGAAAAAATAAAAGACAAACTCAGCTATGGGAGGAGAGACAAGAGAGACTAAGAAGAGATGAAGGCTCGCCGGAAGGCGTATGAAAAGAAGAAGAAGGCGGTCAAGATGAGAAAAAAAGAAGAAGATCGAAGATGACAGAGTCAAGAAGATGAAAGAAGGAGGGCGAAGGAGATGAAGTGTTCTTTATCCACCCCTTCATGTATTTTACTATGTAAATACATTTTATGTAAGTCTTACAGTATACTATATAAAACTGTACAAACTCTATACTTGTGTAAACATAGGACAACATGGTTAGCTTAAGCCCCGGTTAAACTCGATACATTGTTGTTGGTTTAAGCTCGATACACACTCAGAAACAACTATGTAAAGAACAAGGATGTTATGATCAATAAAAGATCGATTCTAAACATACATTTTCCGTGGTTCTACATTTGTCTGTATGTATCGTTCTTTGTTAAATAATTGTACGGATGTTTTAAGTTTTGGCATCATCAAAAAGGGGGAAATTGTTGGGAAATCATTTTATAGATTTTGATGAATGCCATGTAAAACTTAGAATAGGAAGTTGGCACCCCATTTTTGTTGTAAATCGCATTGTAATAGATAGGGGTGGTCAAGTGAGTTAAATCGGCTATGCCTAAACATGCAAGAAGACAACCGGAGACTAGAAGGAAGACTCACATTGCAAGACAAATGAGTATGGCAAAGAAGAGAAGACGGAACTCGATCAAGGTGCAAACACGAGATGCAACAGTAAAGTATCGATCCAAAGTCAACTCAAGACAGACCAAGTCTCAAGGTTGAAGTGACAAGAGTCATCAAATGATTGGAAGTCGACTCAAGTCACCTGGGGATGTGAAGAAAATGTAGTCAAGTCAAGACAATCGAAAGAGATCCGTTGCACAGGAATCAAGAGAATTACTTAAACAAGTAATACCACCATACTACCTTTCTTGAAGTGCTTTCGTTCGAGGAAGCGTGCAAGAGGAATAAACCAATGGGAAGCACTGCACCATGCCAGAACTCTAAAAGTCAAGAATCATTCATACGAGGAAATGGAATTTCCAAGGACTGCAACAAGACAAGCCAACGACCACAAGTGACTTTCAAAAATAAGCCTATCTCTTCAACGGGCGATTTTTGAAAGATCACTATAAAAGGCTGAGGAATGACTACGAGAGAAGGTTACCTGAACCACGAACATTCAAGCAAACATTTGAACTCTGTAACCTAAGATATTCTCAAATCATTCAGATCAATCCTCAAGCCTACATTACGAATAAAAAATCGATCCAACACTCACTGTGAAGGAAAGATAGCTTCAATCAGTTGAAGAGGAAATTTACGAAGAATCAAGGGGTCTACATTCCACGGATGATTGTAGGAAGGTTCAAGTCGAACCGATCTCAAGTTTTTGGAGGGCTTTGTGATCAAATCCAAGGAGCTTGAGCAAGTGGGTCAGTAGTAGCAAGACAGCTGCCTGTGAAGAAGTTCGAGTCGTCACGAGAAGCCAGTGCGTGATCAAGGCATCTATAGATCGAGTCCCAAAGGATCAAGTCACCGTGTGATCAAGACTTGTATCCGGACCTGCTTACCACTCAGTATCGATCAATACTTAGTGGATTCCTCTCCAGGAGTTGGAGAAGAGAGGAGTAGAAGAATTACCCCATCTTCGAACCTCTATAAAAACTTATCGTGTCATTTACATTTCAAAGACTTCAATTCCTGCATCTTATTTGTTTAACTCTGCTGATAAATTTGCTATCCACTTGATAATCTCTAAGTGCTAAAACCAAGTATTAAATCAAAACTAAAACCAAGTATTAAATCAAAACTAAACCAAATTTATGGGTGTTAAGTCTTCCGCTGAGAACAAACCACAGTTGAGCTAAGTATTTAGTCTTAATAGATGAGTTATTCTATCAACAGCTCAGTCGAGCCTGTTGAGTGACTAACTCTACTGATTAACTAAATTAGCTCAGTCCACCAAGGACACAAATTTTGAAGTATCAACTCGAACATTTAAAAGGACTAAATCGAAAAGTTGGTAAGGTTTATTCAACCCCCCCTTCTAAACCTTACACTCACACCCCTTGGGACCAACAAGCAGACTCTGCCAGAATATTGGAAATAAGTCCTTCAAGGACGATGGATCATTCGGAGCGTCCTTGGGGTATGGCCTTGTTATTGGTCGACTGATGGAGGTGAAGGGAGTTCCACTCCGACATGGAAAGGCGTTCCATGTCAACAAGAAGATGTTCGATCGAATCTCTCGGGAGCTAAGAAGAGAGCTTATACCAAGAGAGCGGATACTGTGAGGGGAATCACCACTGAGGCAACAACTATTGTCTCCCCTCCCAAGAAGAAAGCTGCCCCTGCAGCTGGTAAGAAGAAGATCACGCCAAAAAAAAAAAACAATCGCACTCCCCGCCCGAGTCACCTACCCATGCAGCCGTGTCTCCCCCCCGCAGCAGCCATGATAGATAAGGAATCCTTAGTACCTTCTCCAGGAATGAAGAAGAAGATGACTCCAAGACGAGAAAGGCAAATGCCTCTAAGGCAACCCCACGTGCCTTTACTATCGAGGAATCGGAGGAAGTAGAACCGCAGGCGTTCCTCGGTGAAAATAATTGAGTTCCGCCACTTGGCAGAAACAAATTGCTAAAACAAAGGAGAGAAGTAGAGTCTCCGAGAGATAATTGATGAAACCGCCAAGTCTGCGAGGCCGATTAGCGAGGTAAGTCGAAGACCCAGTACATGGGCCGAATACAGTGAGGAACAAGTAAACAACCGAGATAACTAAGTCTCCTATCGACAGGGCTATGTCTCCGCTGCGACAGACGGCGAGAGGTGAAGAGCGGCAAGCTCGCTACCCTCCATTCCTGAGAAAGAGGTACTGCAGAAAGATGATGACGATGATTTGGTCATGCTATCTCCACCATATCCAGACATCCAAAATCGTCTGTGAGAATGGAGGAAGTGGAAGTTGAGTCTCTCAAGGGAACAATTCCAAAGACCTGAATTTATTGAAGAAAAAGAAGAACTAATGAATTTCCTCGGATTGACCACGATGGTCAAGCCTAATCGGATGAAGAGAATCGCATAGATATCTTGAATATCTTCAAAGAGAAGGAGAATGAAAGGTTGGCAGAAGAGGCTGAAGCTCATGAGAAGGCCAACATCTGTCCCTTCACTGGAACCACTGAGCATACTCATCCCCACCTCGATGTTCTCTTAGGAAGTGATGAAGATCTGGACCCTGCTGCTGCGATAGAAGAGCTAGAAATGCAGCAAGCCATGCGGGAATCCAGAATGATGCATGAGCAACAGCTGATGGAAGGACCTGGAGAGTCTTCCAAATCTCAGCTGGAAATTGATCCATTGGGAGTGGTGCACCAAATTGCTACTGTTATTGCTGCAACCACTTCCCCAGCTCACTCAGAGAATGGATCTAGGGGACCTGGCGATGAAACTGTGAACTTGGGGACCCAAGTAGAGCCTACCCCTACTGAAGGTGTTTTACCACCTGCCCCAACGGCTGAACACTCACAGGAAACAGCCGAAAGTTTGGAGAAGAATGATCCCAATCCAAGTCACTCAGCTAGTGTGCCAGCTGAGGGGGAAACTCCCTCCACTGCAGCTAGGTCGGAGGTTGCTGCAGATGACTCCACAACGAATCCAGAAGGCGAAGTGGAGAAGGAAAAAGAAAAAGAAACACATCAAGTTGTCACTGAAGAAGCTCGGACAGTTGAGACTGTCTCAGCTGAAGTGCCAACTGCTCTGCAGGGTGAGGACGTTGCTGATGCAGTCGAGGCACATGATGGTTCTGCCCTGGGAGTTAACACTCTGGGCAATGAAAGTGCAATCCACGGAGTTGAGACTCTAGTGGATGTCACCGTAGAAGACCCTAAGACAACTGAGTCTGTCGAAGGAAATGTTCAAGGCCTTGCTGCAGTTGAGACTGCATGAGGTACTGAAGGCCTACGGGAGGTTGAGACTTCCCGAGGTAAAGAGGCAGAAGTACAGAACATCCCTCCTGTTATCATTGATGCAACTGAGAAGGAGATAAGTGCCCTTCACAATTCCCAAGACAACCCGATGTAACTTTTCCGGGATCCGAAGGTGAAGATGAAGGTGAGTCATCCCCTGTTGCAAGTCAAAAAGACTCACCGAGGATGTTCTTCCCAAAGACGAGTAAGCCAGAATTCAAGGCTGCTCGTCAAAAGTTCAATTTTGATGATGAGCCACCCCTTCAAGTCTCATCATCGTCCAATGACACTACTGATACGACCGAGGACCAGACAACTCAAATGGAAAAACCAGCTGAGACCCACGGTTGTTGAGACAGCAATGAGGCTCGGTCGATTGGGTCCATACCACAACACCCTGCTTGAATCACGATCCTCATCGCACGAGCTCCCAACGCTGCAGCCAGAATCGACTCAACCAGGCACATCACGCCACAAGTCACAGTTGACCGATTCCCTATGTCCGTGATGATGCGTTTGAACAAACTTTCCCTTTCTCACTAGAGCTGCCTGATCTTAATGAAGAATCGGCTAGAGATAAACGACATTTCCATAAACCTGATCCAGTCATTTCCATAGATACCATTGTCCCAGCAGATTTTGATTTTGATAGTGCTTGGCCGTCAGCTGAGACAGAGGTAACAACTGAGGTTCGAGAAGTCTTCAAGGCAATATTTGCGGAGATAGAGAAGATGGAAAGGCACCAGGCCTCACTAGATATGCGGCTGGATAACAGAGATGCCAATCTTACAACTGATCTGCATGGAATAATAGTCAGAATTCGGGAATGGTGGTAACAGCATCAGACAATGAGTGTGGAACAGGTTCGATATTTCAAAGCATTGTACAATAAAACTGGAGCGCTGATAATGCTGACATGAAGACGAGGATGCAAGAAAATATTGATAGGATGCATGCCTCTCATACCACTGATATGGAACTGCTGCGAGAATTTCATCGCAAAGAACTTCTGCGCGTGGAGGAAAACATGAATGAAAAGTTTAGCCTCCTTATGGCTGAAATGAAGCTGGTGGCAGTCGAATCCAAAGCCACCCACTCAGAATTCGTGCAGCATACTCTGCAGCAGACTCCAAGCAAAACTCAGTTACCAGTCGCCTAGACTTCATACTTGTTGGCATGTTTCCAGGGGTTCCTCTCTCATTTGATGATGCCAAAAATAGGAAAGAGGAATACCTAAAGACATTGAAAGGATCGACTGCTGAGAAGAAGGACGCAACTGTTAAGAAGCAGAAGAAAACAACAGCTGAAGAGCAAAAGAAAGAGAAGGGAAAAGCAGTTGAGGGGGAAGGTTCAAAAGACATGACTTTAATGATTGCTAGAACCCCTCAACAAGGACTTGTCACAACTGACATCATCAGCAAACTTCCAGTGACTTTGCTGCTCCAACACTCTGATGTGCCCATGTCTGAGAAGAGGAAGATAGTAGAAACAGAGATGAAGGAGGTTGAAAGAAAAATGGATGCCCGTGCGATGGATGTACTGAAACAATACGGAGGCATTTGTTAGGAATTTTATTGTTTAGATTTTGATGAATGCCATGTAAAACTTAGAATAGAAAGTTGGCACCCCAATTCTTGTTGTAAAATGCATTATAATGAATAGAGCTGGCCAAGCTAAGTCAAGACAAACCTACGCCCCAACATGCAAGAAGACAAATCAAGACCTGAAGGAAGACTCATTGCGAGACAAATAAGTATGGCAAGAAGAGTAGACAGAACTCTCTTCGAGAAGCGGTGAGATGCAAAATGAGTGGAGCATCGATCAAGTCAACTCAAGAAAAGCCAAGTCTCAAGTTGAAGTGACAAGAGTCATCCAATGATTGGAAGTCGACTCTAAGTCACCTGGGGAAAGCAAGGAAATGCATCAAGTCGAGATAATCGTAAAAGAACCGTTGCCGAAAATCAAGAGATTTACTTAAACAAGTAATATCTCCATACCACCTTTCTCGAGTGCTCGGTCCCGAAGCGTGCAATTGGAATGAACCAATGGGAAGCACCAAACCGTGTCGAACTCAAAAGGTGAAAGAACAATTCATACGAGGAAATGGCAATTCCAAGAACCGCAAGCCAACGATCGCAAAGTGACTTTCAAAAATAAGCCTATCTCTTCAACGGGCAAATTTTTGAAAGTTCACTATAAAAGGTGAGGAGTTTCTTTGAGAAAAAAGGATGCATGAATGACACATACGTGAGATAGACAAGCACATTAGAAAAACTGAAACAATCTCAATCCTCAAGCCTACATTTCAAGTACATCAATCCAACACTTACCCGTGAAGGAAAGAGAACTTCAACCAAATTGAAGAGGAAACCTTTGAAAACAAGGGGCCTACTTTCCAGGAAGGATTGTAGAAAAGTTCAAGGTTGAACTAAGTCTTAAGCATTTGGAGGGCTTCGTGATCAAATCCAAAGAGCTTGAGCAAGTGAGTCAGAGTAGCAAAGCACTGCCTGTGAAGAAGGCGAGTCGTGCGAGAAGCCACCGAGTGATCAAGGCGTCTCGGATCGAGTCCCAAAGGATCAAGTCGGCCGTTGTGATCAAGACTTGTATCCGGATGCTACCACTTTGTAAACTTATCATTACTTAGTGGATTCCTCCAGGAGTTGGAGAAGAGAGGAGTAGAAGAATTACCCCATCTTCGAACCTCTATAAAAACTTTCTTTGTGTCATTTACATTTCAACATTTAAATTCCTGCGCACTTTTAATCGCTTATATCTGTGATAAATTTGCTATCCAATTGATAATTTATAAGTACTAAATCAAGCTCTAAAATCAAACTTAAGGGTGTTAAGTCTTCCATAAAATAAAACCACAAATGAGTTAAATTGTAGCCAACAAATGAGTTACTCCATCAATGTCAAAATTGAGTCATTTGAGAGATTAACTCTACTTGAGTGACTAATTCGATTTGTCCATCAAGGACACAAATGTGTAGAATTAACTCTGTAGATTTAAAAGGACTAAATCGAAAATTTGGTAAGGTTTATTCAACCCCCCTTCTAAACCTTACACTTACACCCCTTGGGACCTACAAGTGGTATCGGAGCGGTTGGTTCATTGAACCCTCCGCACCGGTTCTTGAACTAGATCTCCAAACTTTTCAAAGTCTGCTTTAGTACTTAAACTTTCAAAACTCTTTTTATTAAAAGTCATTATCATGGAAGCAAATTTGACACGCATCCCTATGTTCATATTGAAGAATTTGATGATTGGAAAATTCGTATGCGAGCTCATCTATCGGCATTACATGATGAGATGTGGATAGTAATAGAAGATGGGCCTCTACAAATATTAAAGGTGAACACAATTTGTCATGCGAAGAGTTGCGGTGAAGGAGAAGAAGATGTTGCTCTAGACCCCATGGTTGAAAAACCAAGAACCGAGTGGACAAATGATGACAAAAAAGATACAACCTGGATAATGTAGCCAAGGACATCCTCTACAAAACCTTGACAAAGCCATGTTCAACAAAGTCAAATCATGCAAAACGGCTAAAGAAATCAGGATAAGTGACATTGATTTGTGAAGGCTCGAGCAAATCAAAGAAAACAAATTATCGGTGGGGGTCATGTAAGTTTGAAAACAAATGCTCTAATTGTCAAAGATGGGAAGAGAGCGAGGTCAAAGAGGCAATTGACCCGGAAGAAATAGCCCCGATGGTTAAAAGATTTAACAAGTTCTTTAACAAGAACTACAAGAGAGGAAAGGGGGAATCTTCTAGAAGACACTCGGCTCCCTCCAAATCAAGGGATGATAGGCCAACCAAGAGAATGATCATCAACAAGTTGAGTATCAAAGGGCCGACAACTCAAGAGTAGAAAGAGCCGATCAAAAGGTCAATATCTATGTTGGAATTGTAGACAACCAGGCCACTATGCCATTGATTGCTCATATCCTGTAGTCAACAAGTGCAGGAATGAAGAAGAAAGAAAGGTCTTGAGAGAAAGAAGACAAGAAAAGAAAAAGGCAATGATGGCTGCAGAGATCTTTGAGATAGCCAAGTCAAGAGAGACAAATGATTCGAGAGAGCGATGAAGGCCGACTACTCGAGTGACTCGAAGAAGAAGCCTTGATCCGCTTAATGGCCAAAGAACAAGATCAAGAAGATGAGGTACAATCTAATTCAACAAGCTCGGACACTAGTGATAGTGACGTGACACACACACTTCATCACCTCTTGATCTTTATGATTCATTAGGCAAAATGATGAAAGATTTTAAGCACATTAAATCCTCACACACACTATTGAATGAGGAAAACAACCTACTTAAAAGTCAAAACTCAAAGCTGACTAAGGAGCTGAGCACTCTAAGTCAAATAGTCATTGAAAATGAAAGTTTAAAGGTGAAAATGCTAAATTAGTAGCAGAAATTGTTGCTATAGAAAAGAGGGAAAATGACCTCAAAAATGTTATTGCCTCATTCACTAAGGCATCTAAATCATTGGATGATCTTATTATGAGTCAAAGAGAATGTGGAGACAAGACAGGCTTAGGATTTAATTCCTTTGTGCCATGTCAAACCTCAAGAGTAATTTTGGAAAAAGGAACTTCAAGTCATGAAGAGTCTGAAAAATCCAAAACTTTAAGTGTTGCACACACATTCACTCCAAAACACAATACTAACCAAACTGGCCTTGGTTACAAAGGAAAAGGAAAAAAATGACCAGATTGAGTATCTTTGAAAGGACAAAATGAGAAGAGATTCAAATGAGTCCTCAAAAACTCCTAACAGAAAATACTCAAAAAAGGAAGCGAGCTACCAAAAATCCCAGAAAATCCATAAAAGAAATACATATGATGGGAATGGTAGAAAATATCCAAGCCAAGTCGATTGGAATAATGTGAACTATCGGATAGACTTATGGAATATAAGCCCAAATGGCAAAGGCCTAGAACTCAAGAAAGGCCATTCCAAAAGTATAAGAGCTTTCATCAAGACACATATGCACCTAGGCACTACACTCAAAAACACCAAAATTACCCAAGGAAGGCAATTGCTAAAACACATATGCAGCATACGAGACAAAAGAGACAATTTTGTATGAACCTAGAATCCCCAAGCAATTTGCCAGGATTAATTATGATTATGGCATCGATAGATGGCAACCCCTTAGAGTCAAATCATTTGGCTATAGGTTGGTTGGATCATCTTACAATTCTAACCCCTCGGGACCCGCACAAGTATGGGTACCTAAAACTTAATTTCCTTGATTGCGGTTCAAGGAACAAATGAGTGCCAAGGAACCTGGTACATGGATAGTGGTCATTCCGGACATATGACAGAAATAAGAGAAATCAAAAAATTCAAGGAAGTCAAATGAGCCAAAGTCATATTTGGAGGAAATGAAGCTCCTGGTGAAATAAGAGGCATTGGATCCATCAAGAGGAATGGATTAGAAATCACGGATGTTGCATTTGTTGAAGGACTCAACTTCAACTTACCGAGTATCGATCGGCTACGTGACAAGGACTACAATGTTGGATTCAACATGGATGTATGCCAAATCAAGGATATTGAATCAAATGAAGTTGTCTTTGCAAGGAAGTAGACAAAGAATATGTATGTAGTGGATTGGTCAACCGCAACACCCAAAGACTTTTTCTCTAGCAAAAAGAGCACACTGAATCAAGTTAGGTGGGCACAAAAAGCCGAGTCACCTGAATTTCAAAACAATTAACAAGCTAGCAAGAAGTCATCTTGTAGAAGGACTTCCAGGACTCGATGATACAAGAAGGAGAGTATATGTGATGCATGTCGAAGGGAAAACAAATCAAGTCGCTCGTTCAAAGAAAAGACATGCCCATCCTCAACAAGAATATTGCATCTGCTTCATATGGATCTATTTGGCCCATGGAACCAAACAAAGATAAGTGGAAAGAAATACACTTTGGTGGCGGTAGATGACTACTCAAGATATACATGGACAATATTCATGTGCAAGAAGAAAGAAACTCTACAAAAACTACCACAAATGATGAAGAGGATTCAAAATGAGAAGAGTCAAACCATTATCAAAATAAGATCGGATAGAGGAACTGAGTTTGTCAATGGAATAATAACTCAAGATCTTGTATTGAGAATGGTATTGGTCATGAACTATCACCGCAAGGACTCCACAGCAGAATGGAGTTGCGAGAAAGAAGCAACAGAACCCTCAAAGAAGCGGCAAGGACCATGTTAGCTGAAGCGGGGTTACCAAAAAGATTTTGGGCTGAAGCAATCAACACACTTGCTACACCCAAAACAGATGTATGATAAATAGACACTAACAACAAAGACTCCCTATGAGATATGGACTGGAAGAAAACCAAGTGTTGCATATTTGAAATATTTGGATGTAAATGCTTCATTCACAACAATGGCAAAGACAACCTAAAGGCTTTTGATGCTAAAGCTGATGAGGGTATCTTCTTAGGATACTCACCGAAAGCAAAGCCTCTGAGAATACTCAACAAAAGAACTATGGTTACGAGAAGAATCCATTCATGTAGTATTCGATGAGCCAAATGTAAATGGAGAAGACATTGAAGAGTCACCGATAAGTCAATCATCCAATCATACGAGAAGAGTCCCTATCTTTGTCAAGCCAAGCCGGGATTATCAATTCGAAAGAAGATGAGATAGTCAAATCTCAAAAGCGGTGGAAAATTTGCGGCTAAGTGACCACGAAAGAGTCGACCCACAAAGAACACAAAAAGTCGATCAATCCAGCTAACTCACTCCAACCTGATGTGAGATGGTTGAGAGACCATCCACCGAACTTGTCATTGGAGATATGAGAGAAGGTGTCAAAACAAGATGCGTAACTCAACAAGAAGCTATGTTCACATGCTTCATTTCGCAAATAGAGCCAAAAGATGTGTCACAAGCATTGGACGACACACATTGGATTCAAGCTATGCAAGAAGAGTCAATCGGTTTGAGAGAAATAAAGTATGGGAATTAGTGCAAAGACCCATACATCAAAATGTTATTGGAACCAAATGGGTATTCGAAAATAAGATGAACGAGGAAGGCCCCGTGGTAAGAAATAAAGCAAGACTAGTAGCCAAAGGATATTGCCAAGAAGAAGGGATAGATTTTGATGAAACATTTGCCCCTGTAGCAAGATTGGAAGCTATAAGGATGTTTCTTGCCTATGCGGCTCACAAGAATTTCATTGTATATCGATGGATGTAAAAAGTGCATTCCTAAATGGTTTATTAGAAGAAGAAGTGTATGTTGAACAACCTCCAGGATTTGAGCGAGAAGACTCTTGGAGACAAGGTATACAAACTCAAGAAAGCCTTGTATGGATTGAAACAGGCACCCAGAGCATGGTATGATACCCTGTCACAATTCCTAACTGAAAATGGATTCACAAAAGGAAAAGTAGATAGAACACTTTTCGAAATTCAAGACAAGAAGAGTATCTTGCTTGTCCAAATATATGTGGATGACATCATTTTTGGATCCACTAACAAAGAGTCGTGTGAAAAATTCTCAAACCTCATGCAAAGTAAATTTGAAATGAGCATGATGGGAGAACGGCATTTTCCTTGGACTTCAAGTGAAACAAATGAAGGATGGAACCTTCATAAGTCAAACAAAATATACCGAGATTTAATGAAGAAGTTTGGTATGGAAGAGAAGTCTTGATAAAAATACCAATGAACACATCGATTAAAATGGACATGGATGCGGATGGCAAGTCAGAGATCAAACAAGATACTGAGCACTTATTGGATCACTGCTCTATCTCACAAAGAAGCGGGCGGACATCACCTTTCTTTGTAGGTGTATGTGCAAGATTTCAATCTGCTCCAAAAGAGAGCCATATGACAAAGCTAAAAAAGAATACTTGAGATACTTGAAAGGAAGCCAAGAAGTAGGCCTATGGTATCCAAAGGAAGGTGGATTCGAGACTAATTGGCTATTCGGACTCGACTATCTTTGGATGCAGAGTGGATAGGAAGAGCACTTCAGGCACTGTCAAATGCTAGGAAACAGACTAATTTCCTGGTTTAGCAAGAAGCAAAACTCAATAGCCACCTCTACAAAGAGGCATAATACATAGGCTACAGGCAAACAAGTTGCCCAAGTCCTATGGATGAGACAACAAATGAGAGACTATGAAGTTGAAGAAAAAGAAATTCCAATCATGTGTGATAACACAAGTGCCATTGCAATCACTCAAAATCCCGTGTTGCACTCAAGAACAAAACATATTGATGTCGGATATCATTTCATAAGAGATCATGTTGAAAAGAAGGACATTATCTTGGAATATATCTCAACCGATAAACAACTAGCCGACATCTTCACAAAACCATTATGTGAGTCAAGATTTGAAGAACTCAAGCATGAGTTGGGGTTAATTGAGTGAGCCGACACTGCAGACGAATCAAAGAAGAGTATTAGAACAAAAGAAGTGAAAAAGAGTGAAAACAAAAATCACCAAGAATCACCAGACGGAAAACAAATACACCAAGTCACTGATAGCTAAGTCACCAAGAGAATGCGAGGAGTAGAGTTAAATCGGCTAAGAGATAAGTGAATAACTTATGAGCAAAGTGACAAAAACGCAATCGTTTTGACTTAGCGGGAATGTTTTAAGGAACACGTCAAAGATAATGATGATGTGTACGGACATAAAAGCCGCACACTAAGCTTATGATTGGATATAAATGCTTTGCCGCATTAAATACGAGACGTGAAATGCTCAATAGGCGTCACGAAATCCAAGCCGTTGATTTCGATCACAATTCAAAACCGTCTGCACGCCCTTTCATAAACCATATTTAAACCATTTTCGTCCGTTTCTCTCTCACACTTCTAAAAACTGTTCATCTTTTTCTCTCAAAAGCAAAGGCAAACTACTCTCAAACCCTATCAACATTCAAATCAATTTAAAGATTTTTCTTGATATAATCCTGAGAAATGGCACCAACTTATGACTTTACAAAGCTAGGAAAGCAAATCCACACCGGTTCGACGGTGGATTTAAACGGAATGGTGAAGCGAAGTCCGACGACACCCTGGTGAAGAAAATCCCGAAAAGTTGGAAACGTCCCCACTAAAACCGTTTCTAACTCGGGAATATCCTATGACCTATGTGGAGGAGGTCGCACAATTCTACGTGAATGCCGAGATTCACGACGAAGGAATCAAGTCATCTGTTCACGGGAAGCGGTGACTATCACCGCCAAGGATTTGGTCAATATTGCTCACTACCCGCGAAGGAGCAACCGAGATTAAGGAAGCGATGTAAACTTGGCCGACGATGGAAAGAAATAGCCAAGTCCGACCTTTGCCGATAAAATTATATACACAAAGAAACAAGAGACCGCACAAGGAGGATTATCACAAATTGTTGGACATAGTTGCCAAATGTATCGACATCAAATTTGGCAAAATTTTGACCAACTATCAAAGGCAAAGTCAGGTTGTGATGGCCGCAATCATCGAAGAAAAGAAGATAAACCTCGGGCTGAGTTTATCTACAAAGCAGACTCTGCCAAAACATGGGGAACAAGTCCTTCAAAGAAGATGGCACATTTGGAGGATCCACGGGATATGGCCTGGTGATTGGCCGGCTATTGGAGGTGAAAGGAGTCCCTCTTAGACATGGGAAGGCCTTCCATGTTAACAAGAGGATGTTCGAGCTAACCTCTCTCGGTGCTCGAAGCGAGCTTATGCCAAGAGAGCGACACGGTGGGGGAATCACCGACCCTCAAGATACAAATGCTTCCTCTCCAGCCAAACTAAGAAGTAAGCCCCCTGCATGCTACAAAGATCTACGCCCCTGCAAAGAAAGAAAACCAAACATGCTCCCGCCCAGCAGAGAGTCACCGCCCCAAGAAGTGTCACCTACCCCTGCAGCGGCGGTCGAGAAGGACTCACAAATGCCTTCTCCAATCGTCAAAAGGAGGAGAACCGACAAGCCAAGACGGCCACTCTCCTCGAAACAAACACCAAAGACTGCCCCCCGCCGCCCAAGACTCGAGAGGACACCGCCTCGAACTGTAAATTCCCCTGGTACAAACCAGAGACGAAGAAGACTCGTCAAGCGGTCGAACAGAGAAACCAATGAGTCGGTTACTCGGCCTAGCACAAATACCGGAG
Source organism: Rehmannia glutinosa (assembly GCA_016081115.2). NCBI lineage: Eukaryota > Viridiplantae > Streptophyta > Magnoliopsida > Lamiales > Orobanchaceae > Rehmannia > Rehmannia glutinosa. The sequence continues at coordinate 724,235 of JABTTQ020002013.1, read as the reverse complement.
ACTACCGGAGAAGTAGAGTCTCCGATGATGTAGTTGATGAAACACCCAAGTCTCGCAAAGCGACGTGAGAGGCAACTCAAGACACACCGTAGCTCACACACCAAACACAAGAAGAACCAGCCCAAGCGGATAGTGATGTAATGATCCTATCTCCACCTTACCCGACATCCAAAATCGTCTGCGTGAGTGGAGAAAATGGAAGTTGAGCAAGTCAAGGAACAGTTCCAACGGCCGAGTTCATAGAAGAAGAAGAGGAACTGCTAAATTTCCTTGGACTAACTCTTGTGCTCCAAAGACTTGATGAAGACAACTGCCTGACATCCCGCAAATCTACAAGGACATGGAGAGAGCAAAGCAAGCAAGAAGCCGAAGCACGTGAGAAGGCAAGCATCCGTCCCCATCTCCGGCACCACGAACACACACATCCTCTCCTTGATGTCTTCTCTCGAAAGTGACGAGGAACTGCAGAATGTTCCGCGCCCGAAAGAGTTGCAAATGCAAAGCAAGCATTGCACGAATCAAGAATTCTTCACGAGCAAAGACTATTGGAGGGACCAGAGAGTCCTCGAACACACGGTGAAATCGATCCTATGGGAGTGGTTCACAAATAGCCACCGATGTTCTTTGCTACCACTTCCCACTCACTCGGAAGAAGGCAATAAGGAAATGGCGATGAAACCGGGCTAGTGGGGACCCCATCGAGCCAACCCCTATTGAAGGTGTGCTACCACCGCTCCAACGGCGCAGAACCATCAATTGCAACGATCGGGAGTCCGAGACGAGTGACCCCACTCCAAGTCACTCGGTGGTGCGCCCGGGGGGGAAACTCCCTCCACCGCAGGAAGGTCGGAGGATGCAGATGACTCCACGAGAAGCAAGGAGGCGAAGAATAGAAATTACAATCACAAGAAGAACAACAAGTTGCCATCAACGAAGCTCGATGCTTGAGACTGCTCACCGAGGTGCCAACCGCGCTCGAAGGCTAATGACGCTCGATGCGGTCGAGGCACGGAAGGAATGACCACAGGAGTTAACACTGGGCGATGAAAGTGCAATCCATGGGGTTGAGACTCCAATGGATGCCATGTAGAAGACCCTAAGACAGACACCTTTGTCGAAAGGGAGGACCAAGGCCTCGCAGCAGAGAGACTGCCGGAGGAAATGAAGGCCCACGGAGGTTGAGACTTCCGGGGTAAAGAGGTCAAGTAGAGAACATCCCTCCCGCAATCATCGACCCATCGAGAGAAGGAGATCGCGCACTTCATGATTCCCGGGACAACCCGATGTCACTTTTCCGGGATCGGAAAGCGAAGAAGAAGTCGAGTCAACCCCATGACAAATCCAAACGACTCACCAAGGGATGTTCCAGCACGAGCAAGTCGATCCCAAGACTACTCGTCAAACTTTTAACTTTGATGATGAGCCACCACTAGAAATCTCATCATCGTCCGATGATGTTCTTGATAAGGCCGAGGACAAGTCTCTTGAAAAGGAAAAATCACCGAGACCAACGGTCACATTAAGGCAGTGAGGCTCGACAAGCGGGTCTATTTCACAACCAAACCCAACAACTGAAACCACCGCTCCGCTCCTCAAGCTACAAATGGATCGATTCCCAAAAGAACTTCACGCGCACCGCTCATCATCGAAGATCCTAGTCGGCGGTGATGAATCTTTTGTAGAATCTTTCCCTTTCTCACCGGAGATACCGAACTCCACGAAGAGTCGAAATGAACAAGCACGCTATCACGCACCACCTCCTGTTTTTCACTCGGGCACCATTGTTCCGGCCGATTTTGATTTCGACGTTGATGGCCATCACCGCAATGTAAGAATCAATCGGTGAAGTTCGAGAAGTGTTCAAGGCACTCTTTGCCGAGGTTGAACGGATGGAGAGGCATCGAGCCTCTTTGGACATGCGCTGGACAACAGAGATGCCAACCTTCTGACTTGAGAGGCATCACAAATCGGGATAAGGGAATGGTGGCAACAAAGCAGAATCAATGCATGTGGAACAGGTGAGATACTTGAACCTTGTTCAACAAGTCACGGTGTGGAGAGTCTGAAAATGTTGATCGAAACGAAGGCGAGGAACACATTGAGCATATGCATGAAGCTCACACCGCCGAGATCAAGGCGCTGCGTGAGCGAATGCAAATGATATACGGCGTTTGGAAGAACACATGACAAGAAAATTCAGCCTTCTCATGGCCGAGATGAAGCGATTTCAGCAGAGAATCCAACGCTACTGTTCAATTCGAGCCGCATACAACGCAGCGGACTTGAAGCTGAATTCCACCATCGAAGACTCGACTTCATGCTTGCCAAAGATGTTCCCGGGGTTCCTCTATCCTTTGATGATGCCAAAAAGGGGGAAGAGGAATACCTTAAAGCAAAGAAAATCAAGTGAAAAGAAAGGAGCGGTGAGAAGGGAAAATCATTGAGGAAGTCTTGAAACGAGAAGAAAGGAAAACTTGTTGAGGGGGAAGGATCGTGAGATGTAACATTGATGATTGCACAAACCCCCAACAGGTCCTGTCCACACACATTATAAGCAAAAACTCCTCGTGACTCTGCCACTCCAACACTCTGTATCTGTATCTATGGCCGAGAAGAGAAAAGCAATTGAAGCGGGGATGAAGGAAGTGGAAGGAAGAATGGATGCCAGGGTGATGAACATCTTGAAAGAACATGGAGGCATTCCGGTTGGACAGACACGTATGCCATTTCGGATGTCGGGACAGAGCCAAGATCGAGTTGACGAATTCAAAACGCTCGAATCTGAAGGATATTTTGCAAATATGTCCATGGCTCAAGCTTGGGACTTATCTTGGGAAAAGGGTCTCACATTATGTGAAGAAAGGTGACAGACGCAATGAGACTTCCTGAGTCACTCTGCCGGTCACTCGCTAGTCAATCACCAAGAATAAGACCCCAAAGATCAAGATACGCCTTGAGAGATAGAGGAAGAAGAGCGGCGAGTGGAGGAAGAAGCTTGAGACCTGGCCTCGCCCAAGAATATCGAATACGTAGATCCCGGAAAGAAAGGAGGGATCTCTTGGGGGGGCTTGACCAAGTGGCAAATTTGTGAGTGGCTAAAACTAACGCCGAGTATGCAAAGAGAATAGAAGAAGAAAACAAAAGACAAACTCAAATATGGCGGGAGAGACAGAAAGAACAAGGAAAGATGAAGCCGCCGGGAAAGGCATATGAGAAGAAAAAGAAGGCAAATGACGACGAGAAAAAAAGAGGAGAAGAGAAGAAGATCTTGATCAAGATGAAAGAAGGAGACAATAAGGAGATGAAGTGTTGTTGTCCAACCCTTCGTGTATTTTATCATGTAAATACATACAATGTAAGTCTTACGTAATAAAGCTATAAATTCTTTATTTTCAAAGATATAGACAAAATGTACTGATACACCTTGTAAACAGCTTGATTTGTAAAGTACAAGAATGATATGATCAATAAAAAGATTGATTCTGCGCATACATTCTATGTCAATACACTATCTGTATGTATCTTTATTATTTGCATCTTTGTATGATTTAAGTTTTGGCATCATCAAAAAGGGGAAATTGTTAGGAATTTTATTGTTTAGATTTTGATGAATGCCATGTAAAACTTAGAATAGAAAGTTGGCACCCCATTCTTGTTGTAAAATGCATTATAATGAATAGAGTGCTGCAAGCTAAGTCAAGACAGCTACGCCCCAACATGCAAGAAGACAATCAAGACCTGAAGGAAGACTCCGCGAGACAGCTGACTAAGTATGGCAAGAAGAGTAGACAGAACTCTCTCGGAGAAGCAAACAGATGCGGTGAGTGGAGCATCGATCAAGTCAACTCAAGAAAAGCCAAGTCTCAAGTTGAAGTGACAAAGAGTCATCCAATGATTGGAAGGCGACTCTAAGTCACCTGGGAAAGCAAGGAAATGCGGTCAAGTCGAGATAATCGTAAAAGAACCGTTGCCGAAATCAAGAGATTTACTTAAACAAGTAATATCTCCATACCACCTTTCTCGGAGTGCTCGGTCCCGAAGCGTGCAATTGGAATGAACCAATGGGAAGCACCAAACCGTGTCGAACTCGAAAAGGTGAAAGAACAATTCATACGAGGAAATGGCAATTCCAAGAACTGCAAGCCAACGACTGCAAAGTGACTTTCAAAAATAAGCCTATCTCTTCAACGGGCAAATTTTTGAAAGTTCACTATAAAAGGCTGAGGAGTTTCTTTGAGAAAAAAAGGATGCATGAATGACACATACGTGAGATAGACAAGCACATTAGAAAAACTGAAACAATCTCAATCCTCAAGCCTACATTTCGAAGTACATCAATCCAACACTTACCTGTGAAGGAAAGAGAACTTCAACCAGTTGAAGAGGAAACCTTTGAAAACAAGGGGCCTACTTTCCAGGAAGGATTGTAGAAAAGTTCAAGGTTGAACTAAGTCTTAAGCATTTGGAGGGCTTCGTGATCAAATCCAAAGAGCTTGAGCAAGTGAGTCAGTAGTAGCAAAGGCAAAATGCTGCGTGAAGAAGCCGAGTCGCATTTAGAAGCCACCGAGTGATCAAGGCGTCTCGATCGAGTCCCAAAGGATCAAGTCGGCCGTTGTGATCAAGACTTGTATCGGACTGTTACCACTTTGTAAACTTATCATTACTTAGTGGATTCCTCCGGAGTTGGAGAAGAGAGGAGTAGAAGAATTACCCCATCTTCGAACCTCTATAAAAACTTTATCAGAAAGTCATTTACATTTCAAAGATTTAAATTCCTCGCACTTTTAATCGCTTATATCTGTGATAAATTTGCTATCCAATTGATAATTTATAAGTACTAAATCAAGCTCTAAAATCAAACTTAAGGGTGTTAAGTCTTCCGCTTAAAATAAAACCACAAATGAGTTAAATTGTAGCCAACAAATTGAGTTACTCCATCAACACTCAAATGAGTCTTTGAGAGATTAACTCTACTTGAGTGACTAATTCGACTGTCCATCAAGGACACAAATGTGTAGAATTAACTATGTAGATTTAAAAGGACTAAATCGAAAATTTGGTAAGGTTTATTCAACCCCCTTCTAAACCTTACACTTACACCCCTTGGGACCTACAACATTCCAAAGAGGAAGAGACACGATGCCATTTCGCACGCGTCTGCACGAGCCTGATCGATTGATGAATTCAAAACGCTCGCATCCGATGGATACTTGAAGGCATGACCATGGCCCAAGCCTGGACTTGTATTGGGAAAAAGGGCTCAAGCCGTGTGCGAAGAAGGCGATAGGCAAGCAGACTCTAGCAAATCACTCTGCTGGTCACTCAGCTGGGAAGAAAAAGGCCCCAATACAATACACACCCAGAGGAAGAGGGAGAAACAGTGGAGGAAGAGGTTTCAGACCTAGACCTCTACCCAAAAACATCGAATACATAGATCCAGGGAAGAAATGAGGGATCTATTGGGCTGGGTATGACGAAGTAGCCAATATGGAAGTGGCCAGGAAGAATGCTGATTATGTAAAAAGGATTGAAGAAGAAAATAAAAGACAAACTCAGCTGTTGGAAGAAAGACAAGAAAGAAAGAGAAAAGATGAAGCTGCCAGAAGAGCCTACAAGAAAAAGAAAGCAACTAAAGAAGAAATAAGAGAAAGAGACCAGAAGATGACAGAGCTAAAGAGGTTAGAAGGAGACAGCGAAGGCGATGAAGTGTTGTTGTCCACCCCTTCATGTATTTTACTATTGTAAATGCATATGTATGTAAGTCTTCTGTACATTGAATAAGAATCCAGAAATTTTATATTTTTGCGTAGATATAGAATGTCATGTTTTCTCTGATACACCTTGTAAAGAGCTGTGTAAAGGACAAGAATGTTATGATCAATAAAAAGATTGATTCTGCGAATACATTCTCTGTTTATACACCGTCCAGTATGTATCTTTGCTATTTGCTTGTTGTATGTATGTTTTTAAGTTTTGGCATCATCAAAAATGCGGAAATTGTTGGGAAATTTGTTTATTAGATTTTGATGAATGCCATGTAAAACTTAGACTAGAAAGTTGGCACCCCATTTTCCTTGTAATTTACATTAAAATAGATAGGGTTGTACTAGCTGAGTCAAGTCAGCTACGCCCGAACATACAAGAAGTCAATCAAGATCGGGATGAAGACTCATTGTGAAGCGGTGAGTATAGAAAGAAAAAAGAAGACAAGAACACGATCAAGGAGTAACAACTATGATACAAATTGTGTAAAGTGTCGGTCAAAGTCAACTCAAGAAGCCAAGTCTCAAGTTGAAGTGACGGATGAGTCATCAAATGATTGGGAGCTGACTCGAAGTCACCTGGGAAATGACAACAAGTCAAGACAATCGAAAAGAATCCGTTGGATAGAAGTCAAAAATATTACCTAAACAAGTAATACTTCCATTTTGCCATGTCTTAAAGTGCTCACCCCCGAAGCGTGCAAAAGGAATAAACCAATGGGAAGCACTGCACCTTGTGTCATACTCTGAAAAGCTGAATGTTCATTTAATACGAGGAAATGTCAAGATCAAGGACTGCAACAAGACAAGCCAACGAATACAAGTGACTTTTGAAATTAGTTTATCTCTTCAACGGGCAGATTTTAAAAATTTCACTATAAAAGGCTGAGGAATCACTTTGAGAGAGGTGACCTGAACCACGAACATTCAAGTTATTATTCAAGTTGTAACCTGCAAAAGTATTCTCAAGTTATTCAAGCAAATCCTCAAGCCTAAATTTTGAAGGAAATAAATCCAACACCAAGCTGTGAAGGAAAGGCAACTTCAAACTGTTGAAGAGGAAACTTTTGAAGAATTAAAAGGGGTCTACATTCCAAGGAGGATTGTAGGAAGGTTCAAGGTCGAACCAGTCTCAAGTTATTGGAGGGCTTCGTGATCAAATCCAAGAAGCTTGAGCAAGTAAGTCGAAGTAGCAAGCGCAAATGCCCGCCTGTGAAGAAGAAGTTCGAGTGGACGAGAAGCCAACCTGTGGGCCAAGGCATCTCAGATCGAGTCCCAAAGGATCAAGTCACCGTGTGTGATCAAGACTTGCATCCGGACCGATAACCACTTTGTACTCGATCAATACTTAGTGGATTCCTCCGTGGTTGGAGAATAGATGATTAGAAGAATTACCCCATCTTCGAACCTCTATAAAATTTATTGTGTCATTTAAATTTCAACATTTACTTTCTGCATATCATTTAATAATCTGATAATTTGCTATCCAATTGATATTTAGCAAAGTGCTAAAACCAAGTGTTAAAACAAATTTAAACCAAATTCAAGGGTGTTAAGTCTTCCAATAAAATCTCATCACAATCGAGTTAAGTATTAGACTAAACAACTGAGTTATTTTATCAACAAATGCTCGATCAGTGCTGTTGAGTGGCTAACTCTATTTGGTTAACTAACTTAGTGTCCATCAAGGACATAGTCAGGAATTAACTCAACTAATTTAAAAGGACTAAATCGAAAAGTTGGTAAGGTTTATTCAATCCCCCTTCTAAACCTTACTCACACCCTTGGGACCTACACAAGACAAATGAAGAATATAGATGTTGGAGATCAATACCTTAAATTGAGGAAAAGCTATCTGCTGCACAATGGTTAGAATTTGCTATCAAAATGGTATGGCGACCGGCCGTGTAGAGATAGACGTTGAGAAAATAAACCCAGAAATTACATAGGGCGACTAGTCACCATGGGGTTCGACCAACGACACTCCCTTGACCGGTTGCCCTCTTCAAAAATACAACACAGAGAAATTTCCAAAATTCGAACCAAACTCAGACATTGGTCGCCCTATATGGCGACCGATCCACGCCACCGGTCGCCCTATAGGGTGACCGGTCCACCTCCCTTTTTTCAGCAAACAGGTTGTTCTCTGTTTTGCACAACTTTCAGATACGGGTTGCCCTATAGGGCAACCGGTTGACCTCAAAATAGAGGAGTTGTCCAATTTTTGTCGAAAATGAACTTCAAGAAATACTCCGAAAAATTAGTAAAAATATTTTAAATCAATCGGGAGTATTTGGATAACATTTAGAAGCATTGTTTTAGTGTAAAAACACAATGAAACAAATTCATCAAAATAATGACAAAACATTTATGTGTTGTCCAATTTTGTCAATAATAAACTTCTAGAAATACTCCAAAAAATTAGTAAAAATATTTTAAATCATTTAGGAGTATTTGGACAACATTTAGAAACATTATTTTGGTGTAAAAACAAAATCATCAAAATCATGATAAAAATATTTATCTAACATATATATATATATATATAGCATTGTCAATTCAATAAATATCATATATATTATAATTGGCACTAACTCATATCTTACCACATTTGGTCCTCGTCACAGTCACCTGTATAAACACTAAATTAAACATAAGTGACAGTTTATAAATAAATATCCATCATAATTAAATGTCATTAACTAATATATATATATATATATATATATATATATATATATATATTAGGTGTCACACATCACCGAGAGTAGCTTATGCCCAAAGCGTCGATTCTAGCCGGTATGACCCAACTCCAACATCCTCCTTCTGTGCGTCATTTCCCCATAGCAATGTAATGGTTGCATGCTTTGGCACTCGATGATAATATACAAAACCTGCTATATCTCTTTTCACATGTGTTAGTCCAAGTGGCTACGATAATCTAGAGGGGGGTGAATAGATTATGCCGATTTTTCACAAATCGCCCTCTTTTTCGAATGAACACGTAATTGACAAGAATGTAAATGCGGAAATTAAACAATACTCGATGATTTATAGTAGTTCAACCCACCTAGGGCCTAATCTACTACCACCCCGGTATATCCGAAGTGGATTTCAAAAAGATAAAAAAGATTTTATTAATTACCATAATTAATACAACACCACCTTTGAATATTACCACAATCTTCTTACAACATCTTCAAGGAGATTACCACAATCTTCCTTCAACATCTATGAAGAGAACCACACTCTTCAACACCTAAGATCACCCAAGTGTGTGTTTGATAAATGATTTTATCATGATTTTAATGGTTTTGTTTTTACACCAAAACAATGTTTTTAAAGGTTGTCCAAATACTCCTAAATGGTTTAAAATAGTTTTAATAATTTCCGGAGTATTTCTCCAAGTTTATTTTCGACAAAATTGGAAAACGCTTTTATATGATTTTGTGTCAAATGTTTTTTTTCATCTAAACTATGTCCCAGAATATTGTCCTAATACTCCCGGTCGGTCTAAAATGTTTTTACTATTTTTCGGAGTATTTCTTGGAGTTTATTTTCTATATAAAATTGGACAATACTTATGTTTCAACTCGACCAGGTCGCCCTATAGGGCAACCCGCACTGTGTTGAGTTTTGAACAAAACGGGGCCGAAGAGAAATGGGGAGAGGCGACCGTCAGCACTGGGGCGGCCGTGAGGCGGCCGATTCGACCCCTTGGGCGACCGGTACCTGAACGTACCCCTGAGAACAGACACATTTTGTTTCTCAATTTTGTTCCCTCCAACCGGTCACACATAGGGGCGACCTGTCGAACCCACCCTCGACCGGTCCCCTTGTGTAAAATTCGCAGAAAGTCCAATTTCAACTTATCTCTGCGCGACCGGTCGAACCCCTCTTTTGACAGCAAACTATCCGTTGAGTTTGCAGACTGCTTTTCCTTAATTTAAGGGGTTGATTTCTAACAGCTCTTTTCTTCAATTGTCTTGGTATTTTTTACAGATTTCATGTCCCCAAAAGGAGCCTATCATGTACAAGACATCTTCTATAAATAGAGGAAGAATTGAAGCAACACATAATGAGAGAAAACTACAACACAACAAGATACACTCAAGAATACACTTGTTCTTACATTGTCTTATTTCTTGTTGTAATTTGCCTAGCTATTCACTTTCACATTCTTGAGGTCTAGGCTTTTCTTGATTACACTTGCACTCTATTTTATTATCAATTATCGAGTTGTAATCTTGAATTTGGGTAATCATTCAACACAAGATATCCTTCTGAGTGTTCTTGTGGTAAGAACACACTTGGGTGATCTAGGTGTTAGGTGTAAGAAGATTGTGGTAATCTTCTTGTTGAGGTGTTGAAGAATTTGATATTCTTCAAGGTTGAAGATTGTGGTAATCTTCACAAGGTGCCGTTGGAGATTGTGGTAATCTTCAAGTGAGATTGTGGTAATCTCAAAGGTGGTGTTGAAGAAGAGTGTGGTGCTCTTCAAGGTGTTGTTGTAAGTTGGTGTTGTATTAATTTGTGGTAAATTAATAAAATCTTTTTCTTTTTGAAATTCATCCCGATATCTTTGGGGTGGTAGAGGATTAGGCCCTAGGTGGGTTGAACCTCTATAAATCGACGTGTGTTGTTTACATTCCGCACCTTTATTATTGTCTTTGAGCATTCGGTTTGAGAAAGAGGGCAAAATCGAAAAGATGGAGATAATCTATTCACCCCCCTCTAGATTATCGTAGCCGCTAGGACTTACAGTGTGTTCTTACCACAAGAACACTAACAAGGATATCTTGTTTTGGATGATAGAAAAATTCAAGATTACAACTCAATAAATGAAGTATACAAACTTTGAGTGCAAGTGTAATCAAGAACAAAAAGCCTAGACCTCAAGATTGTGCAAGTGCAAGAACTTAGGCTATTACAACAAGAATGTAAAAATGAAAGCTTTGAGAATTTTGCAGATTTCATGTTGTATTGTATGCTTGTGTGTTGTATCTTGTATCTTCAAATCATCCTCTATTTATAGGAGAGTCTTCACAGACATAAGCTCCTCCTTCTTCACTTTTGTCTACAGAAAGAGGATCACAAGATGTAGAAATATTGTACAAAAATCAAAAGCAAATCTTGCGATAAGAATTTCAAACGGCACAATTTTCTCAGAACAAAATTACATAGGGCGACAGGTTTGCCCCGTATAAGATTTCGAACGTTTGAAATAAAATAGTGCGATTCAGGACAGGTTGCAGGGGGGTCCCACCGGTCAGGGGGGTGCGACCGGTCGGAGGGGGGTCCGACCGGTCGGCCCTACCCTTGACCGGTCGCCCTCCCTCATTTTTCAAGTTCAGTACGTTCTGTTTCGTGTTTTCATCTCGTTAGGTACCGGTCGACCGTTTGCTCGACCGGTTGACCTCAAAATTGAAATGTTATCCGATTTTTGTCGAAAATAAACTTCAAGAAATACTCCAAAAAATTAGTAAAAATATTTTAAATCATTTGGGAGTATTTGGACAACTTTTATAAACATTATTTTGGTATAAAAACTCATTTAAACAAAATCATCAAAATCTTGATAAAAATATTTATCTAACAAACTCTCCCTTTTTGATGATTACAAACCAAAACAATTTTAGGAAGTCGATTTTAAAACAAAACATATTTTCCGGTCTAAAACATTAATCCATTACAAGCAAGATTTACCAAAAGTAAAACACACAATGATAGGAGCAAATTTTTTTTCAAAACATTTTTGCACAAGCTCCCCCTATCAATATGCATATCAAGAACAAGTATAGAAGCAACCAACTAGAAGCTAAAACCTTAGCTTGTACAAAACAAGCTTGAATTATTTGAGCATAGAAGCTCCCCCTATCACAAAACATCATTAGTCAAGCATAAAAGTCCACAATACATCAAATGGACTAAGTAATATTCACAGCTTTTGGCTTTTGAGAGCCCTAGCTTATTGCTTTTCTTACGAGCTTATTTTTGCTTCTTTGAGCATATGAGCGTTTTTCTTGTTTCTCCCTCTTTGGAATCATCAAAAAGAGTGTTAGCACGATAAAAACATCATACAATTATATCAAAGTGCGCAATTTTATCGATTTATCGAGCATTTTGAAAATTGAAGCTTAAATTCCAAATAAAAAGGGAAAAATTGATCATTTGATTTGCAAAAACTCATTTGAGTGTCAAGAAATGATCTCAATAAATATATAAGACTTTTGAAAGCATAAGAGTCATGTATAAGTTGAAATTTTCTTTGCGACAATTCATCGAACACTTTGTGGGCGTGAAAAATAAAAGAAGTTGTATCAGGCCCTTGTAAATGAATCAAGCCAAAAATTTTCATCACCAAATCAGTTCAAACACCATTCAATACATCATAATTAACAAGCTCATCCCAATCATATGAAACTTCCATCAATAAAATTGCAAGTAAGCCAAAAACTCAAGGGTTCAACCCAATTGAGCAAAGGAAGTAAAATTCTTACCATTCAATCGGTAAAGACGAGCAATGATGATGATAATCGAGCCTAATTAAGTCCAAGATATGAAATGTATGCAAAGAAAACAAATTTGAAGTGAAATTTGTGTGCATTTGGCGAAGGGGACGAAAAATGAACATTTTGAGCCAAAATGGCTAAGTCTGAAGACAGAGACGTTTTAAACCAAAAATTGGCAGTGGGCGACCGGTCCACGATGAGGGCGACCGGTCGAGGTGAGGTCCGACCGGTTGCCCTCACCCCAGTCAGCCCACTGTCTCAACTTATTTTCCAAAATCCGAATTTTTTCGCCCTTAAGTTTTAAAAACGTGCAAAATGAAAACGTAAACCGCATTCAATATGCATTATGCCTAACCGAGCTCGTATAGATGCAAAAGTCTCGGAAGATAGCGGTTTTGTAAAAATATCCGCCAACTGATCTTGAGATGGTACGAAAGATATCTCAATTTTTCGTTTTGAAACACAATCCCTCAGAAAGTGATGTCGAATCTCAATATGTTTAGTACGGTTATGATGAACCGGGTTTTGAGTAATATTTATAGTGGATATGTTATCACAAAAAATAGGAACACTTTCAAAAGAACATTTATAATACGCTAAAGTTTGTTTCATCCAAAGCAATTGAGTACAACAAAAGACCACGGAAATATATTCGGCTTTGGCCGTTGAAAGTGAAACACAATTTTGTTTCTTTGAAAACCAAGAAACTAGGAAATCACCTAGAAATTGACATGATCCGGAAGAAATTTTACGATCATCAATATTCCCCGCATAATCCGAATCACTATAACCTTTAAGAGAAAAATTTTCATTCTTTGGATAAAATAAACCATATTGAATAGTGCCTTTCAAATATCGAAAAATCCTTTTAACGACCACTCATATGAGATTCTTTGGGATTGCTTTGAAAACGAGCACATAGGCATACATCATGAAGAATATCCAGTCTACTTGCGGTTAAATAAAGTAAACTACTAAGCATACATCGATATCTGGATTTATCAACCTGCTTGTCATTTTCATCTTTGTCAATCTTGACGTTTGTTGCCATTGGGGTAGAGACAGTTCTTCATTCTTCAATGCCAAACTTCTTTAAAAGCTCCTTTGTATATTTTGATTGTGAAATATAAATTCCTTCTTGGCATTGCTTAATTTGAAGTCCGAGGAAGAAGTTGAGCTCCCCCATCATGCTCATTTCAAATTAATTAACTTAGAAAATTTCTTGCACAAGGATTCATTAGTAGCACCAAAAATAATATCATCAACATAAATTTGCACTAATAAGCAATCTTGCACCTTTTCAAAAACAAAGAGAGTAGTATCAACTTTACCTCTTGTAAAACCATTTTGCAAAAGAAAAGAGCTAAGTCTATCATACCATGCACGGGGTGCTTGTTTCAAACTATACAAGGCCTTTTTAAGTTTATAAACATCATTAGGCCTAGAAAAATTTACAAACCACGGAGGTTGTTTTACATAGACTTCTTCTTGAATAAGACCATTTAAAAATGCGGATTTTACATCCATTTGGTAAAGCTTGAAATTTTTAAAACAAGAAAAGGCAAGTAAAATACGAATAGCTTCTAAGCATGCTAAGGGTGCAAATGTTTCATCATAATCAATACCTTCTTCTTGACAATAACCTTGAGCTATTAACCTTGCTTTGTTTCGAACAATATTGCCTTGGTCATCGAGCTTGTTGCAAAATACCCATTTTATACCAATAATGGTTTGAGATGGAGGACAATGTACTAATTCCCATACATCATTCCTTTCAAATTGATTCAACTCCTCTTGCATTGCTAAAAACCAATCTTCATCTTCAATAGCTTCCTTAGCATTTTTAGGCTCTTTTTGAGATATAAGAGCTTTCTCGGCGAATTTTCCTCGGGTAATTACTTTATCAAGGGGATCACCAATAATAAGATCTTTTGGGTGATCTCCCTTAAATTTCAATGCTACGGGAAGATCCGAAGTATCACCTTTATCTTCTTGAGGAACATTTGAGCTTGAAGGTTGATCATTTTGAGTATCATCTTGAACAATGGGTTCAACAATATCATCTTCATCACTTTCATCATTGGGTATCCTTTCAACACCCGAAGCTTCATTGAATTTGACATGGATGGATTCTTCAACAACCCCACTAGTCTTATTGTAAACCCGATATGCTTTGCTCTTGGTTGAATACCCCATAAATATTCCTTCATCGGCCTTAGGATCAAGTTTGTCCAATTGATCCTTAGTATTCAAAATAAAACATTTACATCCAAATATTTTGAAATAGCTAATATTTGGAGTTCTTCCTTTCCAAAGCTCATATGGAGTTTTATTCATTTTAGGACGAATATAAACTCGATTAATGACATAGCAAGCGGTACTTACGGCTTCGGCACAAAAATATTTTGAAAGTGAAAATTCATTGAGCATGAACCGACTCATTTCTTGAAGTGTCCGATTCTTCCTTTCGGCTACTCCATTTTGTTGAGGTGTCTTTGGAGCCGAAAAATTGTGACTATATCCCTTGGTTTCACAAAAGACTCTAAATTCTCCATCAAATTCTCCACTTCGATCACTTAGAATAGACTTAATAGTATCTTCCTTTTCATTCTCAATAAGTCTACACAACTTAACAAACTCATTAACGGCATCGCTTTTATTTGTAAGAAATAGAGCCCAAGTATATCTAGAAAAATCATCAACTATAACAGAAGTGTAATGTTTTCCACTTAGACTTGTCGTACCAATATCCCCATACAAATCTAAATGAAGAAGTTGTGCTTAGTTGTGGAAATTTCATTTTTGGGCTTAAAATTACTCTTAACTAATTTGGTCTTTTGACAAGTGTCACATAAGCCAGGATTTTCAAAATTCAATTTGGGTAGTCCTTTTACATGTTGGTTTTTGTAAATAGTTAGTAAATTTTTATATCCAACATGTCCAAGTCGCCTATGCCATAAACTAGTTAAATCATTATTGGCGACAAGACAAGAAACATTTTGACTAACCAAATCACTTGTACAATTTTTGTAAAGATTGCCTTTTTTAATTGCTACACAAATAATTTTATCATTTTTGGAAATAAGGCATTTTTCTTTATTAAAAACAATATTATAATTTGAATCACAAAGTTGGCTAACACTTATCAAATTAAACTTAAGCCCTTCTACTAAACGGACATTACTAAAAGAGAAAGAAGAGTTACCAATTTCTCCATTTCCAAGAATTTTTCCTTTGCCATTGCCGAACATGACCATACCCTCTTCTTGGAGCTTGATGTTGATAAAAAGTTCTCTCTTTCCGGTCATATGGCATGAACATCCACTGTCCACGAGCCATTTTGAATCCTCCATAGTTGTTATAGCCCCTATGACCTACAAAAGAATTATTTTTAGGTACCCTATAGTTTTGGGGTCCATGGGGGTTAGCCTTGAGACCTTTGGGTCTCTAAACAAATAAGATTATGGGCACTACTAGCACGTACAAAAGTTGGACCTTGGTTTTTTTTCTTTGAAAGAGGTTGAAAAGGTTTATAGCCAAGTCCTAATTTAGAATGCTCACCTCTTTGTGCATCTAAAATTTTTGTAACTTTATCCGTAGTTAAGTTAAAACGATGCACATCTTTTTTCAAACATTCAAGATCATTTGTGAGCGTTTGTTTTTCGATTTCAAGAGTACGGACTTTAGTAAGAGTAATAGCATGAGCTTTATCAAGAGATTCATAAGAGGTAAACAATTTATCCTTTTCTAATTTAAGCTCTTTATGATCCTTTTTTAATGTCTTGTATTTAACAATCAAATTTTGAAACTCATTTTGTAATTCATCAAAATCACATTGTAAATCATCAACTAAGGAAGAAGATGAAGCGTTAGAGCGTACCTCATTGTTTTCGTCGTCTATGGCCATAAGACCATGTTCGGATTCTCCTTCTTCGTCGGTTGTTTCATTGTAGCTCACCTAAGTTTTCGGACCATGAGCCGAGAAGAGCGTTCAAAACTTTGGTCACCTTGTCTACTTCGGAGATGACCTTTCCAAGAGCCACAAGAGGATTGACAATGTTGTCAAGTCTTTCCACCATTTTTGATATGCTTTCACCATCATGCATATTGAAATTTTCAAAGTCTTTCACAAGCATTGTTTTTCTTGCTTGCTTCACTTTCTTTGTGCCCTCGTAGATGGTTTCTAATTTTTCCCAAACTTCATGTGCCGACCTTATGCCTCTTATACGATTATACTCGGTGGCGGTAAGAGAGCAATGCAAAATATTTAAAGCCTTACCGTTTAGAGAGAAGGCTTTCTTGTCATTTGCATCAAACTCCTTGAAAGGTTTAGGAGTCGTGGTGCCGTCCTCCAATTTTTTGGTTGGTTGATCAACTCCTTCAATGACCACATTCCAAATGTCAAACCCGCACCCTTGTAGAAAGCACTCCATACGGTCTTTCCAAAATGCGTAGTTGTTAGCGTCGAATAGTGGTGGCTTGTTGGTGGAGGCGCCGGTGGTGAGGTAGCTTTCGTTCGTAGCCATGGATCTTTTCTCTTTACTCGAAACGAGCTAGCCAAAGAGTTTGGCTCTGATACCACTTGTTAGTCCAAGTGGCTATGATAATCTAGAGGGGGTGAATAGATTATGCCGATTTTTCGCAAATCGCCCTCTTTTTCGAATGAACACGTAATTGACAAGAATGTAAATGCGGAAATTAAACAACACTCGATGATTTATAGTAGTTCAACCCACCTAGGGCCTAATCTACTACCACCCCGGTATATCCGAAGTGGATTTCAAAAAGAAAAAAAAGATTTTATTAATTACCACAACTAATACAACACCACTTTTGAAGATTACCACAATTTTCTTACAACACCTTCAAGGAGGACCACAATCTTCCTTCAACACCTATGAAGAGTACCACACTCTTCAACACCTAATATCACCCAAGTGTGTTCTTACCACAAGAACACTAACAAGGATATCTTATTTTGGATGATAGAAAAATTCAAGATTACAACTCAATAAATGAAGTATACAAACTTTGAGTGCAAGTGTAATCAAGAACAAAAAGCGAGTGCAAGTGTAATCAATAACAAAAAGCCTAGACCTGAAGATTGTGCAAGTGCAAGAACTTAGGCTATTACAAAAAGAATGTAAAAATGAAAGCTTTGAGAATTTCTGTTAAGTTGGTTTTTATACCAATGTATTGAGTATTCTAGACTAGGATTTTGCGGGGTTTTCAAGTATTTTAGCGTCGTTTGAGTCGAGTTTGTGTCATTAGTTGTCGTTTGAGATTCGAGATAGGTCTTGGATGCCGAAATTGATGAAAACAGCGAAAAACGTGTTTGGGTGGAAGAAATCGCATTTGAAGAAAAGAGGAAAAGAGGAAAATCGCATTTTTGGGCTTGAGTCGCCTTGGCGCTAGCGCATTTTTCAAGTGGCCCCCCCCCAAGCTGCATAGCGCGCTAGATGGTTCGAAATGGCGCTGCAGCATCTTTCATCTTTAGCCTACAGGGCGGATATTAGGGACGGGCGCCCTTGCCAAGCCGTCTTTGTGGCCCCTTGCAGCCCCAACGGCGAAATTACAATGTAACTTATTCCTTTTTCTTGGACTTTTGTGGGAGTATAAATAGAGGTCTTGGGGCGTGAAATTAGGGATCTTGGACCATTGGGCGCCAACAAAACAACTAGAAGACAATAGAGAAGGCTTGGAATATCTTGGGAAAGGCTTGGAGAAGAAGATTGAAGGATTCTACCATCTAGAAATAGAGAAGATTCCCCAACTCTTATTCTTATTTTGTTGCTTTCTTCATATCTTGTAAGATGTATTGTTGTATTCCTATGGATTCATTTTCTTCAATCATGAGCTAAACTCTATAATTCTAGAGGGATGATGTAATCATTGTTTGAACTTATGTTTTGAAATTGTGGTTTGTCAATCTAGATCTATCAATTTATTTGTGCTATTTGGATCTATTGCTTCTAAATTACTTGATCAATAATTTAGATTGTTTGGTGTATTTGATTTGACACTTGAGAGAGGTAATTGAATACATGACCTTTGAATAGCATAACCTAGGATTTCATAGAATTGAGAGATTTATGAATCCTTTGAAGTCATTTATCAAGATTCATAGTTTTTATTGAGATTTTAATTGGTGATTTTTATAGAGATATTGATTTCCCAATTGAATCTAAAATCATTTGGCACTTGAGAGAGGGAATGATTATTGTAGAAATCTTGACTTATAAATTGGTAATTGATGATTGATAAATCATATTGACAACATAAGGGATAACTAGATTCATCATACCTCTAGAATTCATTTAATCATTTGGATAAACTTATTGATATTTTCATATTCTTGATTTATTTTTGGTATTTTTAGTATAATCAACTCCATCAAATATTGAATTTCTAAATAAAGTTAGACTACTATATTATAGTACTTAGCAATAATTCGATAATTATTCCCTGTGGATTCGACAACCTTACTTCTCTATATTAAAACTTGCCACCGTAGACTTGCGGTAAGAAAATTATCTAACAAGTTTTTGGCGCCGTTGTCGGGGAATAATTCATCTTATTTGCGCTAATATTATTACTTAGTAGTTTACTTTAATTTAGATTGTTTTTTTTTTGTTACAATAGGGTCATTGTCATTTTTGTGTTTTCTTGTTGATGCGAAAAATAAAAGTGCTAATTTAATCTTATTTGATCCGAAAATTGAAAGAACGTTTGAAAGATTAGAGCCGCACGAAGAATCGAATTCACAAAAATGGCAGAATTGGTGATGATGAAGACCGCATACATATTGTTGCACCACCGAAAGGGCCATTCGGGACTATTTTCGACCAACCACAAATCAAAACTATTCGGGCATTGTTCGCCAACCTATCAATGCGAATAATTTTGAATTGAAGCCGGCCCTAATAAACATGGTGCAACAAAATCAGTTTGGGGGTAGTGCCGTAGACGACCCGAATGCTCATTTGGCTATTTTTCTTGAGATATGTGACACTATCAAAATGAATGGGGTTCCCGATGAAGCTATTCGGTTGAGGTTATTTTCGTTTTCACTTCGTGATAAAGCTAGACAGTGGCTTCAAACCTTTCCACCTGGAAGTATCACTAGTTGGAATGATCTCACTGAAAAATTCATGGCAAAATTCTTTCCACCTAGTAAGACACTTCAACTGAAAAGTGAGATTGCTCAATTTCATCAACTCGACTTTGAGCCACTCTACGAAGCTTGGGAGCGATTCAAAGAATTATTGAGGAGGTGTCCACAACACGGTGCACGCATTGGCAAAAGGTTCAATATTTCTATAATGGTATGAATGGGCATTCAAGAACTATCATAGATGTTGCAGCGGGAGGTACATTGATGGCTAAAACTCCAAGTGAAGCCATGCTTTTACTCGAAGAAATGGCTGCCAATAGTTATCAATGGCCGTCTGAAAGATCTACGCCAAGAAAAGTTGTCGGTGTTCTTAAACTTGATACTATGTCTGCATTGGCCTCTCAAATTTCCGCCTTGTCAAAGAAAATTGCTACACTAAGTCCAGGTGGAAAACAACAATCGGAGGCAGTCATGGAGATAAGTCAAGAAATTGTGAATCCCGATACGGAACAAGCGAATTATGTGAATAATCGGGGTTTCAACAATAGAGGGAATCAATTGCCGACACATTATCATCCGGGACTTCGCAATCATGAAAACTTCTCGTATAGCAATACGAGAAATGTGTTGCAACCACCACTGGGATATCGAGAATCAAGCAAATCGAGCACACATGTGGGAGAACATAAGCCATCTTTGGATGAATTACTTAGTTCATTCCTTGTAGAATCAAGAGCAAGGATGAACAAAGCCGATTCTAACATAGAAAATCTGGGTTCAAGGGTTACAACAATTGAAAGTCATCTCAAATCTTTGGGGACACATGTGGGTCAATTGGCCCACTTATTAATTCACAAATGAGAAAGTTGATACGTTTCCAAGTAACACCGAGGTGAACCGGGAACATTGCAAGGCCATTAAGTTGAGAAGTGGGACGGAATATGATGAACCAAAGATGCTGCTCATGCCACCAAAGAACCGAGAAGCAAGCTCAAACACTCCAAAATGAAGAGGGCATTGATAAGCAAATGAAAAAGACAAAAATTGAGGTAAAACCAATTTCCAATTCGATAATGTGTTACCAAATGCTCTTCCTTTTCCACAGAGATTTGGAAGAAAAAGTTGGACGCTCAATTTTCCAAGTTTTTGGAAATATTCAAGAAAATTCACATCAACATCCCTTTTCTTTGATGCACTCGAGCAAATGCCAAACTATGCAAAATTCATGAAGGATGTGATGTCGAGAAAGAGAAGGTTGGAGGCATATGAGACGGTCAATCTCACGGAAGAGTGTAGCGCCGTTTTGCAAAGAAAGCTACCACAAAAATTAAGAGATCCGGGGAGTTTCACTATCCCTTGCACTATTGGTGACTCTTATTTTAATAAAGCTCTTTGTGATTTAGGTGCTAGCATTAATCTTATGTCGTTGTCTGTTTTCAGGAAACTTGGCCTTGGAGAAATAACGCCATCCACCATCACATTACAATTAGCCGATAGATCACTCACCTACCCAAGAGGAGTGATTGAAGATGTGTTGATCAAAGTGGATAAATTCATATTTCCGGCGGATTTTGTGGTGTTGGATATGGAGGAAGATCATGAAATGCCATTGATTCTTGGGAGACCTTTTCTAGCAACGGGACGAGCTTTAATTGACATGCAACGAGGAGAGTTAACATTACGGGTAAATGATGATGAGGTACTATTTAACATTTATAAAGAAATGAAATTTCAAGAGGAACCTCACACATGTCATTTTATTGATAAAATCGAACAATGTGATCAAATGGAAGTTATAAAACAAGATTTAAAAGATCCGTTAGAACATTGTTTGATTAATTCAATAATGAAATGTGATGAGGAAGATAGTGATGATATTGATTTGCTTGAGTTTATTCTTTCCCTTGAGGCTAAAGAAATTGTAAAAGAAAAACAAAAGGAAGCATTAGAAAATGCCAATATTGAAAATATTCCGAAAGGTACTTTAGAACTAAAGGAACTTCCTAACATCTTCAATATGCATTTTTGGGAAAAGATAAAACTTACCCGGTAATTGTTTTTAGCTTCATTATCTTCATCCAATTGGATAAGTTGTTGCGTGTGCTTCGTGAACATAAGTCGGCCTTGGGTTGGTATATTTCTGATTTGAAAGGTATAAGTCCTTCCATTGTAATGCACAAAATTTTAATGGAAGAATCTTATAAACCATCTATTGAACACCAAAGACGACTTAATCCCGCAATGAAAAGAAGTCGTGAGAAATGAAGTTTTAAAGTGGCTAAAGGCGGGTATAATTTATGCCATTTCGATTGTTCATGGGTGAGTCCGATGCAGTTGTCCCTAAAAGGAGGTATGACATGGTGAAAAATGATAACAATGAATTAATTTCTACACGAATCACGTCACAGGATGGCGAGTATGTATTGACTATAGAAAATTGAATAAAGCTACTCGTAAGGATCATTTTCCCCTCCCCTTTATTGATCAAATGTTGGGCGGGTTAGCGAGTTACGAATATTATTGTTTTCTTGATGGCTATTCGAGGATACAATCAAATCGCCATTGCCCCGAAGATCAAGAAAAGACTACTTTTACATGTCCATATGGTACTTTTGCATTTCGCGAGGATGCCATTTGGATTATGTAATGCACCTGCTACTTTTCGAGGTGTATGATGGCGATCTTTCATGGTATGGTTGAGGAAATCATGGAAATTTTTATGGACGATTTTTCTTTTTTGGTACTTCTTTTGACCATTGTTTGCATAACTTATCTATGGTTTTGCAACGTTGTGAGGAAACTAATCTTGTGCTCAATTGGGAAAAATGTCACTTTATGGTCAAAGAAGGGATTGTACTTGGACATCGTATTTCTTGTAC
Organism: Rehmannia glutinosa; assembly: GCA_016081115.2. Lineage (NCBI taxonomy): Eukaryota > Viridiplantae > Streptophyta > Magnoliopsida > Lamiales > Orobanchaceae > Rehmannia > Rehmannia glutinosa. Next base: position 701,968 of record JABTTQ020002013.1, on the reverse strand, counting down.
GAGGTTTGGAAGTTGACGGGCGAAGGTTGTGGCTATTGAAAAGCTACCCCCACCTTCAAATGTGAAAGGCATAAGAAGCTTTTTAGGGCATGCGAGGATTTTATAGGAGATTTATAAAAGATTTTTCAAAAATTGTTAAACCACTTTGTAATCTCCTTGAAAAAGATGCTATCTTTTGCTTTGATGAGTTGTGTTTGCGGGCATTTGAGCAGATAAAAAAGGCACTCATTGCGGCTCGATTATGATAGTGTCGGATTGGACTCAACCATTTGAGCTCATGTGCGATGCAAGTGATTATGCGATGGGTGCCGTTCTCGGTCAAAGGCGAGACATAATTTTTAAAGCTATTTACTACGCAAGTAGGACCATGGACAACGCCCAACAAAACTACACCACCACGAGAAAAAGAGATGTTGGCGGTAGTTTTTGCATTTGATAAATTCGAGCTTACTTGGTGGGTACAAAGGTGATTGTTTATACGGATCATCTTTGCCGATCCGATATCTTTTCTCCAAAAAGGATGCAAAACCTCGGTTAATTCGATGGATTTTGCTCTTGCAAGAATTTGATATTGAGATTAGGGATAAAAAAGGAAGTGAAAATGTGGTTGCCGACCATCTATCCCGCTTGAGCAACCTCACGAGGTGATTGAGATTCCAATAAAAGAATCGTTTCTGATGAACAAATTATGCGTGCTTTGGAGACATCATTACCTTGGTACGCGCAGATTTTGTTAATTACCTGGCGGGAGGAGTTTTGCCACGGACTTGACTTCACACCAAAAGAAAAATTCCTACATGATGTTAAGTCTTATTTGTGGGATGATCCGTTCTTGTTCAAGAGATCTTGGATTCTATCATTCGTCGTTGTGTTCCTAAGGAAGAAATTGGAGAGATTCTTCAACATTGTCATTCATCATCTTATGGGGGACATTTTGGGCCAACCCGAACAGCTGCAAAGGTATTACAATCTGGTTTTTATTGGCCAACATTATTCAAGGATTGTTATGCCTTTGTGAAAACTTGTGATCGATGCCAAAGGGTTGGTAATATTTCACGGCGTCATGAGCTTCCTTTGACAAACATAATGGAGGTGGAGTTGTTTGATGTATGGGGTATTGACTTTATGGGGCCATTTCCCGCGTCCTATGGAAATTTGTACATTTTGCTTGCGGTTGATTACGTCTCCAAGTGGGTTGAGGCGATTGCTACACCAACGAATGATGCTAAGGTAGTACTCAAATTCTTGCACAAGCATATTTTCACTCGGTTCGGTACTCCTCGAGCTATTGTAAGTGATGAAGGTACGCATTTTTGTAATAAATTATTTAACAACCTTCTTGCTAAATTTGGTGTGCGTCATAAGATTGCGCTTGGTTACCATCCTCAATCTAATGGTCAAGCTGAAATTTCCAATCGTGAAGTGAAACAAATTCTTGAAAAAATGGTGAGTTTTAATCGAAAGGATTGGGCACAAAAGCTCGATGATGCTTTGTGGGCTTATCGCACGGCTTATAAAACACCCATTGGTATGTCACCATATCGATTGGTGTTTGGTAAAGCGTGCCATTTGCCGGTTGAACTTGAGCATCGAGCTTATTGGGCAATTAAGAAATTGAATTTTAACTTGAAAGAGGCCGGTGAAAACAGTTACTTCAATTAAACGAAATGGAAGAATTTCAAGAATCATATGAAAATGCCAAAATGTATAAAGAAAAAAGCGAAAAAATGGCATGATCAAATGATTTTGCGGCGTGAATTCTTGCCCGGCCAACAAGTATTATTGTTCAATTCTCGATTGAAACTCTTTCCAGTAAACTCAAATCACGATGGTCCTGACCATTTGTGGTGGAACGGTGTTTCCCTATGGTGCGGTCGAGTTGAGAGGAAACGATGGGAATTCATTCCAAGTGAACGGACAACGATTGAAACATTATTTTGGAAATGAAGCAAGGAAGGTTTTAAATCTTCCACTTGGTGATGACATTTCTTGAGCCCGAGTAGTCAAGTCCGATAACGACTATAAATTTAGCGCTTCTTGGGAGGCAACCCAAGTGATTTTTGTGTGATTGCATTTTATTGTGATTTTATTTTCTTTAATTTTGGCTTATTTTTATTTATTTGGATTTGGTGTGATTTTTTTTGTGTATTTATGTGAATCAAATTTTGTGTGGTTTTAATTTATTTTTATTTATATATATATATAAATATTATAAAGGGTTAGCGTTAGTCACGGATTAATCATGACTAGCCCGAGTGCAAAAATAGGGCGTCACGCAAATTAAGTGCGTGGCGACTGCAGCCATGAGATCTTAGGCGCTGCGAGAGACCGCCCAAGGTCTTTGGTCTTTAAGTCTTTGAACGTGAATTCATCCTTTCACTTCATTCTCAATAAAACACATCCCCTCATCCTCTTCCATTTTCTCTACACATAAGCACGCACAAACCCTCAATCTTGCACCACTCAAGGAGCACTTAAGCATCTTAATCCTCATTTTCATCCTCTCTATCATCTAGGTAAGGTGGTTTAATTTGTACATCCCTTTTCCCCAATTATTGACCTAATATGAAGAACTTGTCAATATTCCTTTCAATTTTGAAATTCATGTTTAATTGTTGGATAAATTGTTGGGATATATGATTGATGTATGTTAGAATTAGGTTGGTATTGATAATTGGGCATGAATTATTCTATGAATTTGGTGTTAATCTCTTGTCATCACTATGCTCACAAGGTGTTTGTCAAAATGCTCCAATGAAAAATCTTACACCTATGCATTTCATTCTTGTCTTCATTGTTATTCAAGTACAATTTGATCATTAATTGATGACACGGATGCATATTTTTGGGATATTACGATAATTCCTAACCCCTAATCCATATGGCTTGTTTCTACGTGTTGTCTTGGTTATTTACTCTTCCAGGATATTAGACGATCAATTAAATGGGAAAGTCAAATAAAACAAGCAAAAGCAAAGGCAAAAGCAAAACGAGTACCTCAGGAATATGATACTAGCCGTTTCACAAGCTTAGAGGCACAAAATCTTTTTTATGATAAATTGGGCACAAAAGGCATAATCATGCGAGCGGGTTGCAACCGAGTTCGAGTGATGGTAATCTTGCACAAATGATAAACCAAAGGCGATGGAAAAATTATGTGCTCAACCCGGACCGTATGCACCAAATGTGGTTCGAGAATTCTTTGCAAATGCGAATGTCACACTCGATAACCCTAACGAGATTTATGTGCGTGGTAACTACGTGAATATTGATCCATCAGAAATACGAGAGTATTATGGATTACCTGAGGTGGATCACTCACCTTATACCAAATTCATTTCTCAGCCACCGGATTTAGAGATGATTTGTCATGCTCTTTGTCGCCCGGCAGTGCAATGCGTCCAACAAAGGTCTCTGGCGGATCCTTTGCCTTCTCTCACACTACGTTGAGTCGGTACGGACGTGCATGGTTTCATTTCATATGTCACAATCTAATGTCGACCAAGCATGTCAGCGATGTCACGAAACATCGAGCTTATTTGTTATATGCAATTGTTATCGACATCCAGTTCGATCCAGCAATAATTATCGCACAATCCATTCACTACACCATCCGACATTGTAAGTCCGGGGGATTGATAATGCCGGCCTTGATTTGTGGTCTGTGTAAAAAGGAGAAAATTACGTGGGACAAGAATGAACCATTGGAGCGACCTAAAGGGCCTATTGATTCTACAATTATTGCTTCTTATGAAATGGGCGGGTGGTGTACCTAACCTCGAAGGGTGCGGGCTATATACTTGATCCCGATTTTGTCCTTCCACCCGAGCTGAGCTCGAGGCTCGCCCGATCACACGATGTTGGTGCTACATCCGGTTCCGTGGCGGGTCATTCTCGTCACACGAGCTCTCATCATGATGACGATCCTTCGATGCATTAGTGCGTGAGGTACAAGAGTTGCGAAGGGCTCATCGTCGCTTAGCCGTAGCTTTTGTAGGCGAGCAACGTCATCGAGCCGCGAGGAAGAGTATATCAATGAGCACAACAGAGTTCTTGCTCAAATTTATGGCCAGACGCACCCACATTTCCAATTTCCGACACCACCACCACCAGGTCCTATTGCTCACCTTCCACCGCATGATTCTGATAGGGATTCCGATGCGGAGTCCTAATCACTTTGGCTATCTCACTCTCCATTGGGGACAATGTTCATTTTAAGTTTGGGGGAGTGCAATCTGTTTTAATCTGTTTTTGTGTTTCATTTTATGTCTTTTGAGTGCTAAAAAAAAAATAAAAAAAAAATAAAAAAAAATCGAGTCTTGTCGTTTGTAAAACTGTGAAACTGCATGACTAAGTAAAATTGTTGAATATGAGTTGAACGGTCAAGAGAGCATGTGTTGAACTGTGATTTAATCTTCTTTCCATTAATTCCATCTATGTGCTTAACTCTGTTGATTTATTTGGGGATGATTTATGCAATTGAGTGGTTACTTTATGATCCCACCGGATGCTAGAACTTGTCTAATCACTAGTCGAGGCGAAATCCTAGGTGAAGTAATATTAAGGAAATGATTTACGCCCTCTTTGAACAAGCCAGAGCCTAGAATGCCTACCTTTGTATTATATTTTCCCTAGTGTTCCCTTTTGAGCCTTATAAACCTGTTTCTGTGGCAACCAATCTAATACCCGAGAGCCTAAAGGTTAATATCCTAATTACCCATCAATCATACACACAAAGTATAGAAAAAAATATTGGAAGTTGAGGAGGGTATGATGAGAAGAGTGTGTATTTAATTGAATGAAGTTGCCTGAGAAAAGAAAACATGGAACCCCATGTACACAAAAGAATAAGTTTGGGGGTTCCGAGAAAAAAAAAATTGAGAAAAATCATCGGGATTGAAGGTTCATAAACATTGGGGATGTCAAAAAGTGAAGGGTAGTTGCTTATTGATAATTCGAAGTGTTAATTGTGTGTTTGGGTGATTTGAGCCACTTAATCCCATATTTTCCTACCTTACCCTAAGCCCACAATACAAGCTTTAAAAGTCCTATTGATCCTTGTGTTACATTAGCCTACATTAGTGGAGATTAGTGTGAAAGACAAGCCTATGGAGTCCGGTAAGTATTTCATCTCTATATTCAAAAAGTGGATCATTTTGAAAACACTTGATTGCGTGAGTCTATCTGGATAATGAAAACGGAGTTGGCGTGAACATTCCACCTTCATGATTACTTTGTGAAAATACGTGCTTGACTGATAGTAAAACGAAATTTGACGAATGAGTTTGGTTGTGAAGTTTCGCAGTTGGGTGGTTGAGTCAGTTTCTTCATTTTTGTGTTCTTCTTGTTAGTCATTTTTTTTTATTTAGAGTCTGTAATTGCTTGAGGACAAGCAAATGTCTAAGTTTGGGGGTATTTGTTAAGTTGGTTTTTATACCAATGTATTGAGTATTCTAGACTAGGATTTTGCGGGGTTTTCAAGTATTTTAGCGTCGTTTGAGTCGAGTTTGTGTCATTAGTTGTCGTTTGAGAGTCGAGATAGGTCTTGGATGCCGAAATTGATGAAAACAATGAAAAATGTGTTTGGGTGGAAGAAATCGCATTTGAAGAAGAGGAAAAGAGGAAAATCGCATTTTTGGGCTTGAGTCGTCTTGGCGCTGCAATAAAGACCCCAGCACGCGCCACGGGGGAGTGAAAAAGGCAAAGACGCATTTTTCAAGTGGCGCTGCCGCAGCGCCCGTCCTTAGCGCAGCGCTAGATGGTTCGAAATGAGCGGCTGCAGCCGCTTCCATCTTTAGCGGCTAGTAGCCAGGGGGATATATTAGGGGGACGGGCGCCCGCAGCTACAGGCGAAATTACAATGTAACTTATTCCTTTTTCTTGGACTTTTGTGGGAGTATAAATAGAGGTCTTGGGCGTGAAATTAGGGATCTTGGACCCTTGGGCGACCAACAAAACAACTAGAAGACAATAGAGAAGGCTTGGAATATCTTGGGAAAGGCTTGGAGAAGAAGATTGAAGGATTCTACCATCTAGAAATAGAGAAGATTCCCCAACTCTTATTCTTATTTTGTTGCTTTCTTCATATCTTGTAAGATGTATTGTTGTATTCCTATGGATTCATTTTCTTCAATCATGAGCTAAACTCTATAATTCTAGAGGGATGATGTAATCATTGTTTGAACTTATGTTTTGAAATTGTGGTTTGTCAATCTAGATCTATCAATTTAATTATGCTATTTGGATCTATTGCTTCTAAATTACTTGATCAATAATTTAGATTGTTTGGTGTATTTGATTTGACACTTGAGAGAGGTAATTGAATACATGACCTTTGAATAGCATAACCTAGGATTTCATAGAATTGAGAGATTTATGAATCCTTTGAAGTCATTTATCAAGATTCATAGTTTTTATTGAGATTTTAATTGGTGATTTTTATAGAGATATTGATTTCCCAATTGAATCTAAAATCATTTGGCACTTGAGAGAGGGAATGATTATTGTAGAAATCTTGACTTATAAATTGGTAATTGATGATTGATAAATCATATTGACAACATAAGGGATAACTAGATTCATCATACCTCTAGAATTCATTTAATCATTTGGATAAACTTATTGATATTTTCATATTCTTGATTTATTTTTGGTATTTTTAGTATAATCAACTCCATCAAATATTGAATTTCTAAATAAAGTTAGACTACTATATTATAGTACTTAGCAATAATTCGATAATTATTCCCTGTGGATTCGACAACCTTACTTCTCTATATTAAAACTTGTCACCGTAGACTTGCGGTAAGAAAATTATCTAACAATTTCGCAGATTTCTTGTTGTATTGTATGCTTGTGTGTTGTATCTTGTGTCTTCAAATCATCCTCTATTTATAGGAGAGTCTTCATAGACATAGGCTCCTTTTTCTTCACTTTTGTCTACAAAAAGAGGATCACAAGATGTAGAAATATTGTACAAAAATCAAAAGCAAATCTTGCTGATAAGAATTTCAAACAGCACAATTTTGCTGTCACAAAATTACATAGGGCAACCGGTTGCCCTGTATAAGATTTCGAACGTTTGAAATAAAATAGTGTGATCCAGGACAGGTTGGGGATGCGACCGGTCAGCCCTACCCTTGACCGGTCGCCCTCCCTCATTTTTCAAGTTCAGTACGTTCTATTTCGTGTTTTCATCTCTTCAGGTACCGGTCGACCGTTTGCTCGACCGGTTGACCTCAAAATTGAAATGTCCGATTTTTGTCGAAAATAAACTTCAAGAAATACTCCAAAAAATTAGTAAAAATATTTTAAATCATTTGGGAGTATTTGGACAACTTTTATAAACATTGTTTTGGTATAAAAACTCATTTAAACAAAATCATCAAAATCTTGATAAAAATATTTATCTAACAACATGTTTGGTTGTTCCTGTGTCTACAATCCAACCATGGAGAGAATTAGCAAAAAAAGAACATGTGAACAAACAAAAGAGTCAAAAGAGCTAGGAGCAGGTCGTACCTTTTTTGGCTCAGTGCAATCACGAGCAAAGTGACCCTGCTTTCCACAGTTAAAGCAAATATTCTTCTTCTTTCCGCCCCTTTTACCACGTTGACGTTTCGTGGCCTTTTCATATTGTGGGCCCAATTTTTGGTTCTTGGCACCACTCTGTCCAGCACCCTTCGGCTTGTTCTAACATCTGCTTTTGGTGGGCTTGCGTTGTCTATCATGTGCGACAAGAGAAGCTGTTTGTGCTCGCTCCGCCTCTCGACAATCAGTCTCAAGACTAAGATGACTGGTGACACTATTAAAAGTTTGGATTTGCTCGTTATGTGTGAGCACAAGCTTGACGTGTCCCCAGGTCTGCTCAGATAGCAACCTTATGACTTCCAAAACTTGTTGTTCATTAGTTATCTCATTTCTAGCATTTTGAAGCTCCCGAATCATATCTTTCATCACATCAAGAAGCTGGCTCATCATGTGTTTGAGGTCAAGTACGTACTGGTTAAATTTGAGGATTAAAGCCCTCAATCTCGTTGCTGAGGTAGTACCGTATATGACCTTCAAGCCTTGCCACAACTCCTTAGCTATCGAATATTTTTCAAACTCACGGATCATATGGTCGTGCGTGCAGCTCAACATAGTATAGCGCGCACTCCTATACTGATCTACCCATTTATTGTACGTGTCCAGATCGCGATGATATTGTGCATTGGATCCATTTTCTGGATCAATAGGCATAGCCAACAGTGATGAGATTGTCAATGATTTTCATGTGGTGCAGCAAATATTGAACTTTTTTATGCCACATAGCATAGTTCTGGTCATCAAGTTTTCCAGAGCCATAAAGATCAGAAAAAGCTATTTGGGCATCCATCATTGTATATAATGTGCAATTTGTTAGGTACTTGTCTAATTTAAAATTTTCTATTCTTATTCAAATAAAATTTTATTATATTATCAAATCAATGAGATCAAAAATTCTCGCAAAGGTTTATAATCAACTCCCAACGATTTGAAGAACATAATAAAAATTTAAATAATTCATGAATAGAAAATTTTAAATTAGACAAGTACCTAATAAATTTCATTATATACAAAGTGATGGATGCCCCAATAGTTTTTTCTAATCTTTATGGCTCTGCAAACTTGATGGCGAAATGGATGCAATTTTTCAATACATATCATATACATAGGGTTTTTTTACAATACTAGCCTAGTATATATATATATATATATATATATATGGATGAACCAGGTATGTTTGTACCTAGGGCCCATCGAGAAAGGGGTTGAAGTTGGGGGAAAAAGAAAGCCCAAAATGAGGTTCGTCCATGAGAACTATTTAACGGGCCGCCTAAATGGACTAGATTTACCCACAAACCGGCTAAGACATTAGCCCAAGTCCAAGCATATGTTGGCTTAAGTCCAAGCCCATTTGTATATTCTTTTCTAGAATTTTGTAGTTGTTTTGTGGAGATTGTTGGATGATTCTAGAAAGCTCATTAGTAAATATCTTAGAATATCTTGTAGGAATATTTCATGGAGAAGTCTAGAAACTTACTCCCAGCTGTTGGATTAAAAAAATCACCATCGTCCAGTGAAAAGATGGTGTAGTATAAATAGTGTTAGGTTTCGTGAATTCAGGATGGGCAAACGCAGTGGAAATTAAAAATTCAGTGCGGATTTTCGGATGACGTTTCGAATTACCATTTAATAAAATTAAAGTTGTGAAATCATAACGAACGTGTTCGCTTAGGAATCCAAGCGTCTTCCCTCCAAAGATAGTCCACAGGAACGGATGAAACCTTTTGCTAGCAATCAACTTACTTGATTTTCTATCTTGTTGTATGGAGTGTTTATGGATTGATATAGAAGAAAATGAGCCTTGGGATTCACATGAGATTGTGTGTACAAAATTATTCTAGAACTCTTGTATTTATAGTTGGAACCGACCTCAAAAGAGAGAGAAGAGCCGTCCTTTTTAATGAGATTGTGTGTCCAAAATTGTTCCCAAACTCTTCCCAATCTCTTGTATTTATAGTTGGTATATTTTTTTTTTTTTTAGAAACGTTTATAGTTGGTAATTTATAGTTGGTAATTTATAGTTGGTAATTTAGGGTTTAATTGAATCATATTCCAACGTGGAAACTCTTTTTCTTACCAACAAAGGAATACAAGTTATGGTATGAGTTTAACTCTTCTATTAGTCAATTTTCTAATTCAATTAGGAAACTTCTATATTATCTAATTGCTTGATGGACCTCCTACGCGATCTTATTAAATTGGGCTAGACCATTTAAATTTAATTAAAGGTCCATTAATTAATTAACTAGGTCCATTTAATTTAATTGATCTCCATCAATTAATTTCATCAAACTCAATTAAGTAATCCATTACTTAATTGACTAAAATAATTCAACTATTAAATTAATTTAGATTTTTATAATTAATTAATTGCATTAATTAATTATTTCACTCAACTTAGATTTCTAACATTTATTAGGTTCAATTAAATAATTTTATTATTTAATTAAATATTTAATACATCAAGTGAATTAAATTACAATCCCATTTAATTAATCCTTATTAATTAAACGGATTCAACTCTTTGAATCAATCCAAGATTAGAAACGTTCCATCTCGTCTTTGTGTGTGACCCTTTAGGTTCACAATTAAGCTAGCAGTGGGCTTGCAACATTTGCAACTTATAAATATCATATATATATTAATTATTCAAATTAATTAATCCACTTGAAATTAATTACTTAATTTCAAGAACCTTACAAATCAAGGGAAACACCTAGCAAGTGCATCTTGATTACCTAATCTTAGGTGAATAGCAAGCGAACCTATTCATTATACGAATGCCATGCAGATACAATCCATCTGCCATCTAATCCCTCGATTAAGTCAAGGGTGTGGTAAATGTCAAACCCTTTGTAGACTTAATAATTATGATCTCATTTCAAGTCACTTTGATCATTTCCTGAATCACTATTCATCATTGTCCTGGCCAAGGCCTTGTTTGGATCAACGACTATGAAAACATAGGAGATTCACCTAGTCCATAGGTGACAAATTCTTTATTGGCGACACATTAGTCCCCATACATAAAGACTAGGCAACCAACATAAACTCCTTACGATTGTCAAGCAACCGGAAAATGCGTCAAAGTGCATAGTGTTATGCGCAAGACTACTATGGACCCTCAAGTCTAAGGACTAATTAAAGCATTATCGTAAATTAGGAAATTGTTTATTCAATAAACAATTACACAAAGAATTTCCACTGGGTTGTTCAGTGTACTTGTTCTCCAACAAGAACCAACATACGTGCATTAGCATCCCTATGCGAATATCTATGGAATGAGATATTTCTCCTTTCGAGCATACATCGTATGTGCTAGTCTCCTGGGCTTATCGATGTTCCATCTTAATGAACATAATTTAAGACCACAGTCATAGATACGTCAGTCCATGATTAGCATCAAAATGTGTAACCACGTCCCGTAGCTAAATATGATCTAGGGATTTTATCCGATTGATAAAACGATTAATGATAAGGATAAATGCCTTTATTAATAAATGTTATGAATAAGATTGTCTTTACAAGAGTATAAAATACTCGCCACTTATTGGCTCGCAGGGCACTACTCTAACAAATAGGTGTAGGATCTCATTTGTAAACCATCAAGCATTTGCAAACAAGTTTGAGTGAATATATGACTTAGCACCGTGAGGGCAGAGAAGCGCTAAGACCGACCCAACAGAGGTTTAGTCTAATAATCGGGGAAGGGAATAGGGGTTTGGTCTAACAATCGGGGAAGGGAATAGGGGAAGGGTCTAACAATCGGGGAAGGGATTAGGGAAGGGAATATGGGAAATCAAACAACATTGATATAGAAGACCTAAGAACCTTACAACATCATATATGCTCTAACAATCCATTTCAAAATCCACAAATTGGAAGTCTCATATTTAGACTAATAATCCAATTTCAAAGTCAGAAGACTTATAACATCATATTTGGTTTAACAATCCAGTTTGAAGTCGAGGAAAGGAAAATTGGAAGTCCAGCAAGGGAAGGGAATAGGGAAATCAAATAACATTAATATAGAAGACTGGAAGAACCTTATAACATCATATTTGGTCCAACAATCCAATTTCAAGTCCAGCAAGGAAAAAATAGGAGAAATCAAACAACATTGATTTAGAAGACTAGAAGAACCTTATAACATCATATTTGGTCTAACAATCTAATTTCTAAGTCCAGCAAGGGAAAGGAACAGGGGAAAAGGGAATAGGGGAAATCAAACAACAATGATATAGAAGACTTAAAGGAAAGGGAAACTGTAAGTCCAACAAGAGAAAAGGAATAGGGGAACTCGAACATGATATAGAAGACTGATGAACATTATAACATGGGGAATTTTCTAAGTTTGCACTATGGATAGTGGGTACTCTTTTCTATCCATAGACATAAGAAAACTCTTTTCTATCCAATTTGACAAAAAATGCCCCTCCTTTAATTTGAAGATTTTGAATTTTGAAATTGATACAATTAATGTTTTCTTTGAAAATCGTGTACACTTCCCCCAAATACACACACCCCTATGTATAAAATCATACGCACATATCATGACATATCGTGCAATCCCCATATACATATACATATACATATTGTGCCCAAAATCGTGTCATATCATGCATATTGCGCATATCGTGTGCCGTATCGTGCCAACCTATATCTTGCCATATCGTGCCCAAATTTGTGACATATCATGCATATCGTGCCAACCTATATCGTGCCATATCGTGCCCAAATTTGTGCCATATCATGCATATCGTGCATATCGTGGTCGTATCGTGCAACCTTATATCGTGCCATATCGCGTGCCCAAATTTGTGCCATATCGTCGCCGTATCGTATCAACCTATATGGTGCCATATCATGCCCAAAATTTTTTAAATGTTTTTTATTTATTTAAAGTATCTTAAATTATAAAGTAATAAAAACTCAAAATTATTTTCAAAAAGTTATTTTTATAATAAACGATTTGGTGCGATTTTTCATTATTCAAAATTATACACTTTTTTAAAAACATTTTTCATTACCTTGTTTTTTCCTGTTTTTGGTGCGATTTTGGGTAGACGAAAGACCATAAAAAGAACTTGATATTTTGTGAAGAAGGAGAGGAGAGAGAAAAAATAAAGAGCAAATGGGAATTGTATGTATGTATTTATTTAACATGAGAGAGAAATACAACTTTATCTACTTTAAAGGCTTGTTTAAAGCGCCAAAAGTATTGTGGTAAAAAGAACTCTAAAAATGGATAGAAAACATTGTTTTTTATTCTACATGTCAAAAAAGTCTCTCTCTATCCCAAGTGGGTAAATCTCACCATTTGCTCTTATAACATTGAGTACTTGATTTTTGCTACTCTAATAAAATCCTATTAATTAATTCTTTTTTTTTAAACGATAGTTTTATTCAAATCAAATGAAGTACACATCCTATAGATAACTGGCCATACCAAACCTGAATTACTGGAACCATTCTCAAGCTTATGACATCTATCATCACCCTGAAACTCCATTTGATGATATGCGATAAAGTCCAAATTTGATATGTTCAACCTATATATAAATAGCAATTTTTTTTTTTTTTTTTTTTTTTTTGGTGTATGTGTTAGGCAGTTAAAATAGTCAACGACTTAATTGCAATTTAAGTCTGGTAACTTTTTGATATGATAATTCCGATCATTGACGATTTTATCCTTTAGTTAAAAAAACAATTACAATCCTGTGATTTTTAACAGTTAGTTATTTTAGTAAATAATAAGGGTATTGTGAGAACAAATTAAATGAAGTATTAAAACATCTGGTTATGGCCAAAATTGCACAAAATCAGAACTTATGAGAATACATTTGAAAATAATCAAAATCTTACGATATCAAAATCGCTACCTAAAATATTTGCAGTAGCCAAAATTGTTAACCCCTATAGTTACGGGACCAATTTTGCAATTAAGTCAATAAACAATTCTTCAACAATATGTAAAATACACTAGCATTGTAATATTGTATTTCATTAAAACTAGTTACAATTTTTTTTTCCAGTAAGACATTATTGATCTAATTTTGAATAGCTCCATTATTGAACTAAGATAGATAAATAAATAATAAATCAAACGACAAATATATATATATATATATATATATATATATAGGGAAAGGGTTATATGAGAAATCTCATAGGGTGAGTCCATAGAGACCAATCCTAGCCATATATCTAATTTTTTCAAGGGTTGCGATTTAAGAGGTAAAATTACAAATTACAAGCTTGTTAATTAAACACAGGGGTAAATTAGTCATCCTCTCAAATCAATATTCATGGGATTCATGGGATTCACGCAATCCTTCCAAATCTCAAAATAAAATCACGTAACAAACCTCTTACTCGCTTCTTCTTCAACATACTACTATGAAAAATCATTCATCTTTCTTATGAAGATGTAATTTGTTGCTTATATAGATGTGTCATGGTGATTTTAGATATATTAACTACATAAGCAAGTCATTAGCAACAAATCCATACTACGTAAGCAACAAGTCTATACTACATAAGCAACGGATATACACTATGTATGCACTACGGATATATTAACTACATAAGCAAGTCATAAGCAACAACCCCATATTACATAAGCGACAAGCTTTATACTACATAAGCAACGAATATACACAACGTATGCACCACAATTACATTAACTACATAAGTCATCAAGCAACAAACCCATACTACATAAGCAAAAGTCATACTACATAAGCAATGAATATACACTACAAATGCACCACGGATACATTAACTACATAAGCAAGTCATAAGCAACAAACTCATACTACACAAGCAACGAATATACACTACATATGCAACACAAATATATTAACAATATAAGCAAGTAATAAGCAACAACCCTATACTACATAAGCAACAAATATACACTACATATGCAATACAAATATGATTAAATTACACATGCAATATGGTTATACTACACATGTAATATGATTATATTACATAAGCGATTAACAATAGAATACACTGGAGATAAAAAAAAAGTGAACATGAGGGATATGGATTACTCAATAATCAAACCACGTGCGCGTGAAAGGAGGAAACAAATTGAACGTGATTGAGATCTCATTAAATCTTAATAATCGATTCTATATTATAAAATGACCACCCTACCATTTTTAGTGGCAAAATTTCTTTTTTGGTCCGTTAAGTTGGCTCGATTTCGCTTTTAGTCCTTTAATTTTTATGGGTTGCGTTTGACAAACACTAACTTTTCTAAACCTGCACATTTAGTCCGATTTCAAAATTTCAGGGATATCTTATCCCTAAAATACTGAGTTTGACCATTTTTCCTTGAAATGACTATTTTGCCCCTTTTTTGGAAATTTAAAATTAAAGAAAAAATAGAAAAATAATAATAAATTAAAATAAATAAAAAAAATAAATAAACTTAAATTAAATAAAATAAAATAAAATGGTCGAACATATATTTTTATATTTTTCAACATTAAATAAAAATTAAATAAAAATAGAAAATAAAAATAATAGAAATTTATTTTCTTTTTTTTCATTTTTCGTCTTTTTGTTTTCATTTTTTTTAATTTTTATTTATAGTAGAAAATTGTAAATAAATATTTTTTTCCTGTTTTACTATTTTTATTTTTTCTTTAATTTTAATTTACAGTGAAAATTGTAAGTCTATATTTTTCCTTTTTTTTGTTTTCTATTTCTCTTTAATTTTAAATTACGGTTGAAAATTACAGATATATATGTATTTTTGGTTTTTTTTTACATATAGTTGAAAATTGTAAATAAATATTTTTCTATTCATTTTTTCATTTATTTTTTTAATTTTATTTACACTTGAAAATTATAAATATATGTTCATATTATATTTTTAAATTAAATTAAAAAAAAATCGAACATATATTTTATATATTTTCACTTTAAATAAAATTAAGGAAAACTAGAAAAACAAAAAAGTACATTATTTTCTTTTTCTTTTGGTTTTTCTATTTCTTCTATTTCTATTTTTCTTTAATTTTAATTTACAGTTGAAAATTATAGATATCTATTTTTTTGTTTCTTTTTTTTAATTTTATATATAGTTGAAAATTGTAAATATATGTTTAGATTATTTTATTTAAATAAAATTAAAAAATTCCAACATATATTTTATATTTGTCAACTTTATATAAAATTATAAATATATGTTCATATTTTTCTTTAATTTAATTTAATCTTATAATTATTTTTATTATTTAATTTTATTGAGATATTACACAAGTCATGTGATATGCACATGACTAAGGTTTCCATCCAAAAAGGGGGCAAAATAGTCATTTCATGAAAAAATGACCTAACTTAGCATTTTAGGGATAAGATATCCCCAAATTTTGAAATCGGACTAAATGTGCGGGTTTAGAAAAGTTAGTGTTTGCCAAACGCAACCCATAAAAATTAAAAGACTAAAAGCGAAATCGAGCCAACTTAACGGACCAAAAAGCAATTTTGCGATTTTTAGTTGTTGAAACAAAAAAATTAAATATAAAACCCCTAAAAATCCGGACCACCCAAAAATATTAATCTATGGTTAGGATTGGGTCATGGACTACCCCCTTTTTGAAATGGGAGGACCTATTTGATCCATATCCTATATATATATATACATAGTTAGTTAAAGTATATATAGGTGCAGTTGCCATGAAATTAATTAATTTATTTATCCTCTTCATAATCTTGGCTGTTGTAAGGGCTAAAAGCTTCAGAAATCCAGTTATTCTTCCTCCAAGACTTCCAACCCATTTCTTCACAAATCTCATCACTATGGTTGATGCTGAAAGTTGAAATACAACTTCTTTTATAAAATCGTGTTGTTCTCCTCATAATATCCATCTCTTTCCCAATTTGTTCAAGCATTTTCTCAACCCCAGGGAGCTTGAATTTATCGTCTACGAGTCGCGAAAGCCATTTGCAACGTATCTCAGCTGTGTGAAGATTGGAAACACTCTCTATGTAACCCACAAATGCCATGTTTGGAATTAATGGATTAATTGTACCCCTGTCACGAAATAAAGACTCGGTTGAAATGTTAATTTAAAAAACTATATTTGTTTTTATTTTACAAACTGCACCCATATGTGTTTTTTTGGGGGGAGGGGGTTTAAGGGTATTTTAAAACAAAACTAACGTAAAGGGGTCGGATACTATTTGTAGTGCATTAATAAGGGGCTGTGTGTAATGCTGAAAAATAATAAATCTTTTTTGTAATTAGATTATAAGTCAGGGATAGTTTTTATAATTAATACGCTAAATATTAGGGATAATTGCAAAAATCACCCTTCGGAGTTTAGCCTAATTACAAAAACTACGAGTTATCTTTCAAAATTACAAATATATCTATTAATGTTTATAATTACCTAAGAAATGCCCCCTCTTGATGAGGCCTATTAAGGGTGCAATTTTTTAAGCTAAACACAAATGTCGGGGGCAGTTGTAATTGGGTTTTTTTGTAATTAGGCTAAAACCTCGCGATAGTTTTTGTGAGACTGTGCTATTCAAGTCGAATCTTCTATTCGTTTATGACATCTCATATAATGTTTCAAAACACTAAATGAAATACACATGTATAATAATGACATCATCAACTTATAGACATTATATTCACATAACTGAAATTATACCGAATGAAACACTATAAAAAATAGGAGTTGTAGTATGATGCAATACGTACCTATACAAGGGCATCATGCCAGAATGAAATTCAATAGACTCCGAAAAGGGTCTGGAATTATAGCTTTTAGTTTGTGTTTCCCATCAAAACCAGTGGCAAGAACCACTACATCAGCTTCCAATTTAGTACCATCCTCGAATTGAACTCCTCCTTCCCAAAACCACCACTTTTTAGCTTTTTTGAAAGCTATTTTCCCTTTGTCAGCTTCTGAGAAAAAGTTTTCGGGCAAGATAGCCATTTGACAAGACGCATAGTCTTCCTCGAAAGGGTGATCAGGTTTCAGTCCATACTTGTTTAATGGAAGCTTCCATGTTAAGTAGGACTCTATCATCTTTGATAATGTCCTTCTCTATTATAAAATCATGAAGCAAACTTATAATTAGTTCATGTCTTCTAACACTTATTTAGTGAGTTCAAAAAAGATAATTACCAAATTACCTGCAATCACATAAAAACTTCAGCTGTCCTTTAAAATAATAAACATTCTCTTGAGTTTTGTATTATTTTTGGGGATGATCACAAAAATTATGTTTAGTCTAATTACAAGAAAATCATTTATTTTTCAAATTTGCAAATACCCCTTTAAGGATTGTATTTACTTAATAAATTAATACTGCCTTCTGAAAGGTGCATTTTGTAAAATAGAGACAGATGCCAAATGGGGTTTGTATTTACTTAATAAACTAATACTTTCTCCTGAATGTGCAATCTGTAAAATAGAAACATATGTCAAATGGGATATTTGTGATTTTGAAAAATAACTAGAGTTTTTGTAATTAGACTAAATCTCTCGGAGGTAACTTTTGTGATTATCCCTGATAAGAAACCATATGTTAAGTGGTATTTTGAAAGATATTTTTTCTTTTGCAATTAGACTATACTTAAGGATATTTTTCTCAATTAAACCTAAAAATGATACTACTATTTTCTTAAGTAGTTTGTATAGGTCGACTTAATTGAAAAGAAAATCATTAATAGGCTGACCATGGGAGAGAGCATGTGGCAGATGAGAGTTCGAAGAAATCCCTGATTTGGCCTTTCATGGAGGAATTGTGATGCCCTGGTTGAATAGAACATGTAAAATGGCAAACCCCAAACTGAATAATGTGGAACTGTCCAATGTAGGGTTCTCACTACCATGGTACAAGGTTGTCCTTCCGGTCCTGCAACTCACGCGCGTATATATAATACCATTAGTACAATTAGTTAGCAGCAAAACCTTAGAATAAACTAACATATAAAGATTTTTATACTCCTATTCCCTGTAGCGTTGTAGCGTTTCATCTGGCGTTCAATTCACCTTAACATAGAGAATGAAAGACCTAATTCGGATGAGATTTTCTATTCCAAAAGCGTGTTTTATCTCATTTTCCACCTCACGAATGATTGTCAATGTATAAAAGTTACCATATTAAAAACCCGTCATTTTGTCTTGATGATTTACATTTCAAAATTAATATGGTAACTTTCATACACGCGTGAATCGTGTGTGCGGTTGAATAGGAGATCACGCTTTCGAATAGAAGATCTCACCCGACTTACGGTACTATAGGTAGCATCAAATAGCTATTTCTGAAATTGTAATGCTA
Organism: Rehmannia glutinosa; assembly: GCA_016081115.2. Classification (NCBI taxonomy): domain Eukaryota; kingdom Viridiplantae; phylum Streptophyta; class Magnoliopsida; order Lamiales; family Orobanchaceae; genus Rehmannia; species Rehmannia glutinosa. Next base: position 683,065 of record JABTTQ020002013.1, on the reverse strand, counting down.
GTGTATCCTAATTAAGACAACTATTCAAGTATGAAAAGAATGAAATTTAACAACAGACAGAAGTACCGGTGTTTGAATTGACGAGCATTTATGCATTTTTGTTTTTTGTTCCTTGATTTCTTGAATTATTTCTAAATATGGGAATTGTTTGACTGATCTGTCAACCACGCTATCAAAGAATTCTGAAGAAAATTAAATAATACCACAATTGTTACTACAAGTACTAATTTTTGGTATCCTTTATTACTTGACAATCAAGCAAAAAGTACTACTATTATGCCTTTCTCACCAATTAATACCCCACAAATAGAAGTTTCATTTGGACCAGGAAAATTGAATTGAAAAACGCGGAGAAAATAAATTAAAGTTGTTGATTACCTTGATTTGCTTCTGCACATTCGACTGCTAAATCAATAGCTGATTTCTTGTACCCAAATATTACAACTTTTTTGCCTTTAAGCAGTTGCGTCGATTCGTCTTCGTTGAGTTTGCAGTAATCAAGAGTATGAAGTACTTTTCCTTGGAATATTTCAGGGCCTTTGTCTTGTGGGAATTTGGGTATCATGGGGATATCCCCATATTTTCCAGTACATATCACCAGAAATTCGAAAGCATACCACTTCAGAATTTAACCAAAAAACAAAAGAAAAATATCAGTGTTAGAAGTGTAATAAATTTATCCCAAGAATTGTGCTAATTAAATACTTTGAATTTCTTTTTTTTTTTCCCCAATCATAGAAAACACATTCTACCCAGAAAAAAATATTATATTTGAAGTTTGATTGTTGAAAATGAGAATTGTTATTTTGTTAATAGATGTAGCATACTCTCCATGAGTAGAGTAGACAATTCCTTTTTTGTGTGTGTGTAAATATGCCAAATTGGCCATTCACATTTCTGAAAGCCATAATATTTTTCATAAACACGTTTTTAGCTATTTTGACTATAATTAAATGACATTCATACCTCATTGTATTCTTATCTTTTTGGTGAGTTACTTGATATTTTTTAAAAAATCGATGCAGTAATTTCTCGGTAACAAAAAGAGATTCTCAACCCCAAAATTGATTCTTAGTCCCAAGAAATGTACTGGTTCCAGCCGAGAAATGGTAAAAGGGAAACGTTGGCAAGTGAATTCGAAAATAGCTAAAAAAATCTTTATTTGAACAACATGACTAAAAAATATTTTTTTAAATGGCCAAATGGCCAAAAATCCAGCAGACATTTCCCCCCCATTTTTCCACTTAGAGAAAGTATTTAAACTTAATATATGCATGCATGCATTTTCTCTACTCAAGCAATCTGGTCAGTGGCGTAGCCACATGAGAACCTGCGCGGACCACATTAGATTTCAGAGTTGTCCTATTAAATTCGGATTGTACCGTACTGGAATTTGAAGTAGCCTTGTTAAATTTGGGTTGGATCATACAGAAAATTCATTTTAAGAAAATGAGTTAAAATTTAAGAGGCCAAAAGAATTAGAGAGTATGAAAATTGAAAATCGGGCAAAGATTGTTAAAGGCGTGACCTGGCCGTTTTTATTTTTTATTTTCTATTTTTAAAATTTTGGTTCGATAATGGCCCAACCGAAACCAAAAAAAGTGATCGCACTGGATAAAATTTAGCCCATGAATCTGGTGGGTTTTTTCTTATTGAGTTTAATTAACCTCAAATTAATATCCTTTCCCCATGACCATCAAAACCTGGAAAATCCAAGGAAACAAAGAACATAAACCAGAAAAAAACATTATAATCTATTTTAAAACTGAGAAAAGAAGAAAAAAAAAAAAAACCTCAATAGTTTGAGATTGGTTGGTCTTCACTCCAACTTCCCACACTGCCTTTCCCGGCAACAAGCTTCCATATTCCCCCGATTTTTCGAAATCGCCCGACGAAACGAATTTCGACCACCTTTGAGTTGAACCTCACAAATTTCAGGACATCAAATTGCTTAGCATATGAATACAAATAATCCAATATTTCCTTATAAGAAGGAAACTGGAATTGTCCCTTTGAGTCCAAGGAAATCCGAGAACTCATAATCGCAACGAGGGGTCTGCAGTTTTGTGGACTTGTAAGAGCAGTGTTTCCAAACACCTCCTATGGAGTCGGTGGCTTGAACACCACCGGCTCGTGTTTCGACAGCTGTTTTGCCGCGGCTATGCCGCTAATGCCACCGCCGATGATGCCGATCTTCGACTGGTTAGCCATATATAGTTTCTTTGTGTGTGTGTGTGTGTGTGTGTTTGTGTGTGTGTGTGTGTTTGTACGGTAAAGTGATATGGTATGAGTATGTGATCGATCAAGGTGGTTGTGTTGAGATTATGGTTTTGAATGTGGATGGCTTTCATGTATTTATAGGCACAATATCATGTGCATGTGTTTTTTTTAACGAGGTAAATGGGAAATGGGATGTCTAAGACGAGAGAGATGAGATTCGAATACAGGTCTGCTCGTCCAGTAATACGTTATTTGACTACTTGAACTATGTCCAAATCCAATATCAAGTGCATATATATGGTTAACATGACAACTTATGTTCTGGTCACATTCATTGGTAGCACGTGAATAGACTATGATGGGTTAGTTTGATAGTCAGAATTGAAATTAGGGGGTCACATTTACTTTATCTTGAATTTATTTTTTTTAAGTGAGGGTATATATAATTTATCTTACTTTTAGAAACTTGATGTAGTTGAGGGGTAGCTATACCACGGATTAAGATTTCCTGTTCCACAATTTATTCCACTTTCAATTAAATGTCACGTGTATAAGGCGTCTGTAATTTTACATGTGTCATTCATACAATCTGAAGAATAGGATTGTGAAACAAAAAATCTGTCCCGCTTTGGTGGTGTCTCTGCGAACTTAGCTTCTGGATTCTCTCTTATTGTAATACCACCAATAATAATATACATTGAGCATATATTGGTGATGTTATTCGATATACTTGGTATATGTTTTGCATTGCAGCATAGACAAAATGATTAAATATCTTAATTTTATGTAGCATTTTATTAATTTTCAATATTCTGCTTGTATGCATTGGATTGAATAATTCATAAGGAAATCAAAGAGACCTTGATTTTGTGAAGAGGAAATTGCACTTTTGGTCCAATAAGAAAAGGGTAACACTTTAGTCCCAGAATTTGTATTTTTGGTCTCAAATGATTTTTTAAGCACATTTAGTCTCATATGATTCAAAAGTTTTAATTTCGAGTCCCGAACTAACGGAAAACTTAATCGACCTTTAATTCTATTCTTACGGGACCAAAAGTGCATTTATCCGGAAATTAATAAAAAAAATAGAAAATTTATTTGAAAATCTGAAAAATGTTTCAAAAAATTTTAAAATTAAAAGTTATAAAAAATCAAAAAAATATTTTAAAATCTAAAAATTAAAATATAAAAATATGATAATTTGTTTAAAAAATAAAAAATAGTTAGAAAATGGAAATTATTTTAAAATCTAAATTCTAAAAATAAAATATAGAAATTGTTCAAAATAACTACAAATCATTTTTTTTAAAAATATTGACATTTACTTTAAATTTTTTTAATATATTTTAAATTCCAAAATAAAAATAATCAAAACACTTTTTTAAACTTCGAAAAATGTTTTAAACAAATCTGGAAGTTTTTTTAAAAAGTATTAGATTTTAATATCTCGATTTTGGAATAATGTTAAGACTTTTAAACAATTTTTGGATTTTTTAAAACAAATTTCAGTATTTTCGTGAATTTTTATATTTTTTAAATAATTTTAGTTTTGTAAAAAAATCAATGTTTTTACCGTTTTTGGAATTTTTAAAACAATCAGATTTTTTGGTTAATAATTTCAAAATCTTCCAGTTCTCAATCCTTTTTTTAGATTATTAGAAAATTTTCCGGATATTTAATTTTATATTGAAAATAATATTGAGTTTGTTTAATTTAGAATTTTAAAATATTTTAAATAAATTTCAGATATTAATAACAATTTTCACATTTCTTGTTTTTGCGATTTTAGGATTTGAAAATAACTTCAATTTTTTAAACAAATCATCATATTTTTTATATTTTAATTTTTTGGAGATTTTTTATATCGTTTTAATAAATTGAAAATAATTTTTAAAACTGGTTGATCATAATTTTTCAGATTTTTTTCTTTTTTTAATTAATTCTCTAATAAAATGCATTTTTGGTCCCGTAAGAATAGAGTTAACAGTCAGTTAAGTTTTTCGTTAGTTTGGGACTAAAATTGCAACTTTTGAGTCATATGGGGCTAAATGTGCTTAAAAAAAATCGTTTGGGACTAAAAGTGCTTGACCCCTTTTCTTATGGGACCAAAAGTGCAATTTCCTCGTTTTGTGAAATTAGTGGGTTGTGGAATGGAAATTTCTTTCTACATTGCGGTTCCCAGAAATTTGCAAGAAAACGTGGTTTCTGAACTTCTGTGCATCTTCATTCATATTCATTCAACATTTTTATTAATTAATTAATTATATTTCTAAACCCAAATATAAGAAAATATTAGGGTGTTGCCGCGGCTGTTTAATCACTCTCATTCCGCGTAAATAAATTCTAATTTTAGACCTAAATAAAGTAAGCAATTAAATCTAAAATAAATAAATAAAGTAAGCAATTCGTTATTATGAGGAAATTCACCTGAGCATCGTGCAGCCCATGAGGGATATATGGAAAAAGAAACATCCAAGAAAATCGGATGAAATTTAAGGGAACATTTGATATATGTAAAATATTATGTGGCCACGTACAAATAATTAAGGAATTTAATTATTTAAATAATGAGTTTTAAATATTTAATTAATGGTTTAAATAAATAAGTCGAGATAAGTTTTAAAATTGGGCCGAGTTAAGAGGTGGTTTATGTTCCACCTCTACACACGTTGATAGAACGTGTTTGAGAACGATTCCGCTGCACGCTTATTGGCAGATAACCACTCAAGAAATCGGTCCTCTCCGCCTATAATAGAACTCAATCGAGAATTGGAAAATCTATCACTAAAGATATTACGTTACGTGGGATTAACGAAGGCCAAGAGAGAAAAAGTGGTTTCTTCCATCTTCATCAAAGAAAGACATGATCGCTCAAGGTTAGTACCCTAATTATGATTTACTTGTGAAAATCATGAAGTTCAAGATCCGGATTAAATTTATGTTTTCGTTATGTCCGAAATTTTATGCTTACATGTGGTATCGAGAGACAGTTTAAGAACTCATGATTTTCCGATTAAGAATCTTATTTACAAATTGAGAATTATATTTTTCAGCGTCTGTTAATCTCAATTTGGATAAGTTTATGCTGGTTATGATTATAGTTATTGTCGAGCTTTTTCGAATGATATGCGTTGAGTCCGTACGTATATGGGCATGTATATATTGAACTTGACTTTATTGGAATTGGATGAATCTCTCGGTATTGGATGGAAACCAATTTATTTAATTGTCCATTTATAAATTATGAATATTAATTCAGCCATGAACAGTCAGCATGTTAGTTTATTTCTATTATCACCATGAATATGTCAGCATGTCATCATCACTTTTGGCATGAATTGAAAGAGAGATGATTTCTCTAGATTAAAGTATTCATGATTACATTAGTAATGACAGTTATTATCTCTTCTACTTAATCGTCATCAGTATTGTTTGAATTATATAAAGTGATGATGTTTACATGGCTTAATGTAGTCTGTATCGGTTATTCATATACATACTATGTTTATTATTTGATTGCACAATGCCTGTATATTTGATGCAACTGTGATTATGATTTCTTCGTAATTCAAATACTCAAGTCTCGTATTCGAATTTATGTGATAGATGGTTAGTTAGTCATCAAAGTGACCTAACCGTAAAGTCTATCTTATTGTATAGTATGTATTATTTAATTTGATATCTATATTATGAATAATTTGTTAGTCACCAAAGTGGCCAAATTAGAAAGTACTTATAGATGTTAAATTAAATAAATTTTCAATTACCCATGATTATGTGATGCTATTAATCGAAATGACATGATGATATTTTGTAGTGGGTATATTGAAGTTCATTGATTATAGAATATTTACGGGTCGCCCAAAGGTTGATCAATTATTTTTATAATCAAGAACATAACCGTGGATAATTAATATACTTGGTTAGATGTGTTTAGTATATCCAAAGATAAAGAGCATGTCTAATTTGAGCAGATTTAATTACCAATAATGTGAACTCAACTTTTAGCATCAATTACGTTTAATGTAGTGCATTGTTGGATCACCCAAAGGAGAACTTCAATGTACATTTATTGTTTCATCTGAATCTATAGTATGTAATCTCAAAGCATTAATGATCAATCAACTCTTTTAATTGCAGTACCTATTCCCGTTTCTCTTCATTCGCATGCTTCGTGCATTCCAAAGGTATAATGGGCTTAACTTCTCGAATGGTGCGAGCAAATCCAATTTCACCTTGGTGTCTTGGATCTTGACTTAGCACTTCAAGTTGAGAAACCCGCTTGCTATTCATGACCTTAGCAAAGATGATGTTGAGAGATTTGTCCATACTTGCGCCAGGAAAGATCAAACAGATCGAGCTTGATGTTTTTGCGGATGAGTATAGCAAACAACATCAAGTCTACCCTTCCTCACACCGAAAATGCTAAGGAATTCATGAAATTAGTAGGAGAGCGTTCTCAAACTGGCCGATAAGTCTCTTCTTCCGGGACATTAATGGCTACTTTGACCACCATAAAGTTTGATGGTTCTCGTAGCATGCATGAGCACGTCATTGAAATGACAAACATTGCAAAAGACTAAAGTCCTTAGGGATGAACGTGGATGATAACTTTCTCGTGCGATTTATCTTAAATTCATCGCCTTCCTCGAGTATGGTCCATTCCAAATGAACTATAACACCATGAAGGACAAGTGGAATGTGAATGAACTTCATGGTATGCTAGTTCGGGAGGAAACACGGATTAAGAATCAGGGGACTCATTCTGTTCATCTCGTAACTAATCAAGGAGCTTGTAAGAAAGTCGGAACAAAGAAAGGAAAGGGCAAGAAAGGACCATTTAAAGTGAATGAGTCAAATGCCCAAGTCCGAGAAAAAGGAACACAAAGAACCTTAAGTGTCGCTTTTACGTGGAAAGCCAGGACACTTCCCGGAAAGATTGCAAACGTAAGGCATGGTTCGAAAAGAAAGGTATGATTAATGCTTTCGTATGTTTGAATCAAATTTAGTTGAAGTTCCTCATAACACTTGGTGGCTTGATTTGTTTTGCACTACCACGCGTTTCAAATACGATGCGGGGATTCCTTACGACCCAAACCATAAATCCAAATGAAAAGTGCGTCTTTATGGGAAATCGAGTTAAAGCTCCATTGAAGCCATTGGAACTTATCGCCTTTGATTTTAGATATCGGACACCATTTAGATTTGTTTCAAACTCTTTATGTACCTTCCGTTTCTCGCAATTTAGTTTCTCTTTCCAGACTTGATTCTGTTGGATACTCTTTTAATTTCAAGAATGGATGTTTCGATTTGTTCAAACAAAGCCTTCTTATTGGTTCTCGTGTTCTTAATGATGGCCTATATAAATTTAGGCTTGATAATCTTTTTTTGAGACTCTTTCAACCCCGCATCATAATGTTGGAACTAAACGTGGTTTAGTGAATGAAAATTCTGCTTACTTGTGGCATAAACGTTTGGGGCATGTTTCCAAAGAAAGGTTAGAAAGATTGGTAAAGAATGAAATCCTCCCGGATTTAGATTTTACCGATCTTGGTATTTGTGTGGATTGTATTAAAGGAAAACAAACAAAACACACAAAGAAAGGAGCCACTCAAAGCACACAACTTCTTGAAATAATACACACTGATATTTGTGGGCCTTTTGATGTTTCCTCTTTTGGAAAAGAAAGATATTTTATCACTTTTATCGATGACTTTTCACGTTATGGATATGTCTATCTATTACAAGAAAAATCTCATTCAGTAAATGCCCTTGAGGTATTTGTTAATGAGGTTGAAAGACAACTAGATAGAAAAGTGAAAATTATCAGATCTGATAGAGGTGGTGAATATTATGGAAAATATAATGAATCCGGGCAATGCCAGCCCATTTGCCAAATTCCTTGAAAAATGTGGCATATGTGCTCAATACACTATGCCAGGTACACCACAACAAAATGGTGTAGCGAGAAAGGCGTAATCGTACTCTATTGGACATGGTTAGGAGTATGTTAAGTAATTCTTCATTACCCACATCATTGTGGATGCATGCACTTAAACCGCCATGTATCATTAAAACAGGGTTCCTAGTAAGTCGAGTTCCTAAAACTCCTTTCGAGCTTTGGGTGGTAGGAAACCTAGTTTAAGGCACTGCATGTTTGGGGTTGCCCGGAAATAAGAGCGTATAATCCACAAGAAAAGAAATTGGATTATAGGACAATCGGTGGTTACTTCATTGGTTATCCTGAAAAGTCTAAAGGGTATAAGTTTTATTGTCCTAACCATAGTACAAGAATTGTTGAAACTGAAATGCTAGGTTCATTGAGAATGATGAAGTTAGTGGGAGTCAAGAACCACGAAAAGTGGACATTCAAGAAGTTAGAGTGCAAATTCCTTTGCTTATAACTTCTTCTAAAGTTGTTGTTCCTCCAATTATTGAATGACTAATGTTGGACAAGAACAACAAATTAATGATCAAGTCACCCACAATGAAGATAACATTGATGAACCTACAATAGTAAATGAACCACAACAGAGATAGCATTAAGAAGGTCGATAGACAAAGACGCGATCTGCTATCTCTCGATGATTATGTGGTTTATTTACAAGAGTCCGAATTTGACTTAGGAATTGATGATGACCAGTTTCATTTTCACATGCCATTGAAAGTGTTAATTCTAATAAATGGTTTGATGCCATGAAAGATGAGTGAAATCTATGGAACATAATGAAGTCCGGGACCTCGTTGAATTGCACGAAGGTTGTAAAAGAGTAGGGTGTAAATGGGTCTTTAAGACCAAGCGCGACTCAAATGGCAATATCGAACGACACAAGGCTGCCAGACTTGTTGCCAAAGGTTTTACTCGGAAAAATGGTATTGACTATAAGGAGACATTTTCACCAGTCTCTAAGAAAGATTCGTTTAGAATTATTATGCCTTTGGTGGCTCATTATGACTTAGAGTTACACCAAATGGATGTGAAAAACTGCCTTTTGAATGGAAATTTGGAAGAAGATGTTTATATGGATCAACTTTGAAGGTTTTTCCATAGAAGGAAAAGAATATATGGTGTGTAAACTTAAGAAATCAATATACGGACTTAAACAAGCTTCCGTCAATGGTATCTTAAGTTCAATGATACCATCACGTCTTTTGGATTTAAGGAAAACACTTGTTGATCGGTGTATATATCTGAAAGTCGTGGGGAGCAAGTTTATCATTCGATTCTCGTATGTTGATGACATCTTGCTTGCAACGAATGATCTTGGTTTATTGTATGAGACCAAGAAATTTCTCTCTAAGAACTTTGAAATGAAGGATATAGGAGAGGCAACTTATGTGATCGGAATAGAAATATTTCGGGATAGATCACAAGGATTGTTAGGGTTGTCTCGGAAAGCATACATTAATAAAGTTCTAGAGAGATTTAGAATGGAAAAATGCTCATCAAGTGTCGTTCCAATTCGAGAAGGAGATAAGTTCATCTTATGCAATGTCCAAAGAATGAATTGGAACGCAAAACAAATGAATGATATTCCTTATGCATCAATTGTTGGGAGCTTGATGTATGCACGACTTTGTACGAGGCCGGACATCGCTTTCTTTGTTGGAATGCTTGGCGATATCGAGTAATCCAGAATGGATCACCGAAAGTCGCAAAAGAAAGTCTTGAGGTACTTGCAAGGAACAAAAGACCATATGCTTACTTATCGAAGGCCTGGTCATCCGGAGGTGATTGGTTATACTGATTCGGATTATGCCGGATGTGTTGATACTAGAAAATCCACATTTGGTTATTTGTTCCTATTAACTCGGAGGAGCAATATCTTGGAAAAGTGCGAAGCGATCTGTCATTGTTGCATCCACTATGGAAGCCGAATTCGTGGCATGCTTTGAGGCCACAATTCAAGAAAATTGGTCGGAACTTTATTTTAGGACTTGGAATAGTCGGCCGGCCAAGCCGCATGAAAATTTATCTTGTGATAATTCCTTGTGAGCCTTCTTCTCTAAAAACATTATTGGCGGATAACCACTTAAGAAATCGGTCCTCTCTCTTGCCTATAATAGAACTCAATCGAATTGGAAAATCTATCACTAAAGAAATTACGTTACGGGATTAACGAAGGCCAAGAGAGAGAAAGTGGTTTCTTCCATCTTCATCAAAGAAAGACATGGCTGCTCAAGGTTAGTACCCTAATTATGATTTACTTGTGAAAATCATGAAGTTCAAGATCGGGGATTAAATTTATGTTTTCGTTATGTCCAAATTTTATGCTTACAATATATGGAAAAAGAAACATCCAAGAAAATCGGATGAAATTTAAGGGAACATTTGAAATAACAATTAGTTAATTATATCTTGATGATTATAACGCATGTAACGTTTATTAACCTTTTTGATTTCAAGATTTTCCCTAACCATCATGCCTGCAGTTATACAGCAACTTCTCAAAGTAACTATATTGCATACATACAATCATATAACATATATATACATAACATACATACATACATACATACACATTCTAAGTGCATCTTGTTTGATAAGTCATTTTGGAGCATTTCAAATCCTTCTTATTTTGATCAGTCATTCAAAATTCTTCCTCCAAATCCTCTATCCAAATACACCCTCAAGTAAATTTTTTGCATTTGGGCTCAGGGCGCTTCTTTAAAAACTGACGTGAATGGGTGTGTCATGTGTCTGAATTTTTTTTTTTTTTGAAAACATGTGTCTGAAATTAAATCAGTCACATAAATGGGAAGTTTCACACGAATAAATAAATAAATACTGTTGATTTTGATAGTAAAAACCAATTATATATCACGAACACGTTCTTAAAGCGCACCTAATAAAGCTTGTGGTCAAGAATATGGTTTAATTAGTAACTTTAAATAAAGAATAAAAAGTAGTTTAATTTCTATTTTGTGATCCCTATATATAGTAATATTTTCATATCCTGTGAGCACTTAGAAAAGAATGAGTCGTGTGAGCATGCTCTTAATCAGAATTGCTTCTTTGACTAATTGAACAAGGTGGGCTATTAAATGGTGCATATCATACTTTTCTAAATTAATTTCCTCAAATAGAATTTCAAAGTGTATGCAAACAATTCTCGCAACACAAATTGATTTTGCAAGAATAACTTTAATTTAAAATCGATTATTTCTTCAATTACGAAACTCCCTTACATCTTCCACATCGTCTTCTTTCTTTTCTTTTTCATTTTTTTTCTTGCTTCTTCTCTTTTAAGTCCCTAACAATGACTTAGCTAGCCCATGATTCACGAAAGTGGGTTGAACTGACAGATAAAAGTGAGGTGAGTCGAATGAAAAACTAAAAAATAATATTAACTGTAACTTATAATTTTGTTTTTCAATTTGTTAATGAAATTAGGTAAGAAAAATAAAAAGGATGGGGGGCATTATATGGTATTGGTAGGTCGGCCCTAAGAGTAGTCACAATGCCAGAGCGACGATCTAGGGTCCTAGATTTTGATGGGGCATAATTTTACATAAGCGTTTATATATAGGTACACATATTTTGCGTTCAAAATTATTTTAAGAAAATTATAACTCATAAAATCAAATAAAAAAATATAATATTGTTGTTTTCTTTCAGATTCTATTTCAAACAAGTCTATTAAATTATATTCAAAGTGAACATATATTAAATATTTTTTTTTCCGTATTTTTTTTCTTTTTATAGAGATTTATTTCTTTTGGCCATGAGCCCCAAAAAATCAGAGTCGACACTGGCATTGGTGCCTAAGCATACATTGGTTGTTCTTCGTATAAGTTAATTTAACTATGCACAAATAATGTGTTCATAATGAGTTTAAGCAACGACAACTATTTTCTAGGACATTCAAATGAATTTGCCATGTAAAAACACAAAGGGTTAAGTTGCTTAAAATCAACAAGAGTTTTGACCCTTGAATTCAATCTAAACACTTTGACTCGTGGGATTGAAGTCAAACAACTGTTCAACATTCAAAAGTGCATAAAGTCAACCGAAGGGAATTTTTAGAGGACTAATTTGAACTAATTAACCATCGCATAGGTGAAATTGTGCGACTTGTGAGTGAAATTTACAAATAATAATAAAATAACAGGGTTAAGACCAGAAAAATAAGCAATATATCAAAATAACATGCCAATTCTAGAACATTCTTAGAGCTTCTCACGTTTTAATGTCCCAACTTTCATATTTGAAATTTCATTATCAAGTCATGTAAACTAAACTCAAATTATCTAGAATTCCTTTGGTAATTGGTGTTGTATTTATTGAGTGTTTTTAAAAGATTTTCAATCCCACATATGAAATCAAAACAAGTTTTATCGTCTTTATTAATGGGAGATCATTATGGGGCTTAGTAATAATGGGCCAAGAGAATAAGGAGACCTCGCACATAAAAAGAGCCAAATTTGCGGTTTCAAGTGTAAAATCGCCGATTTGCCCTTCCCCTGCGCGAGGCGTACTGGGCTCGCCCATCTTGTTTTGTCACTTAAAATTTTAATCTTTTGAATTAATCCATCACCTATTATTTTGGGATTAATTGATTAAACCTTGAATTATTCAAAATAAACGTTATCGATTTGTTTTGAATTAATGATGAATCCTTATCTACAATTGGTCATTATCCTTTCATTCCCACTAACGTTTGTTTTCAAAGCAAGTTTAAAACAATATCTTCACCTTTTGAAAATATATTGATTAGTCAATCAACCGCTGAGTCGATTTCAATATTTTCACTTTCAACCGTCATTGGCTTTTCAAACATATATTTTGTTCCTTCTTAAGTTACAGTCTTGTCAAAAAACAGAGTTAGAACAAAAATATATTCACAAACCTTTTTGTTCCAAAATTTTTCTCTCTTCTTTGGGTTTACAAATTCATTTTTCTTTTGCTATTCAAATTCTGTTGAATCTCGGGGATTGGAATAAAATCCTTTAGGGCAGTGTTATACAAACACGCCTCGGGTTTCTCTCGATTTTGTTTTACATTGCTTTGGATTACTTCAAATTTTCACAACAATCTAAAGGATTTTAAACATGGAATCCGAAAGACTAATGTCCTGTTTACGCAATCGACGGAGCCAACGAAACCGACGAGCTAATTTCACTTCATCGACTCGGCCGACCTATCGCTTACTCGCACCCCTTAATCCCATCCATCCATCACCCGACTACATTCCGATTCCGCTGGCCGTTTCGATATCTCCAAAATCGAGATGTTTGGAGGACAGAATTACAAGCGATGGCAGGAGCGTATCCACACTGTTCTTGATATGCACGGGGTCGTCTCTGCTCTTACTCAAGAAAAACCCGATGCTTCTGTTGATCCAAAACAGACGGAGTTTTGGACATATGCCAACAAAGTATGTAGGCACACGATCATTAGCACATTAACTAATGATCTTTTTGATGTCTACTGCTCATATAAAGAGGCGAAGGAAATTTGGGAATCAATAAATCTCAAATACACTGCTGAGGACGCTGGAAAGCAGAAGTTCGTGATTGGAAACTATTATCGCTGGGAGATGACTGATGACAAGGATATCAAGATGCAGATCAATGAGTACCACAAGCTACTGGAGGATCTTAAAGCTGAAAAGATAGTACTGCAAGAAGAATTTGTTGCTGGGATTTTGATCGAGAAGCTACCTGAAACTTGGAGTGACTACAAACAACAACTCAAGCATAAACACAAGCAATTGTCGCTTGCGGACCTGATAACACATATCATCATTGAGGACACAAACCGGAGGGAACTTAAAGCTACAAAGGCGAAGGAGATAGCTTCAAAGGCAAATATAGTACAAGGTAAGCCTTCTACCAAGCCTGTTAAGAAATATCAACCTGATAACAAACCTAAAGTGAATAACCCCACTACTTTCAAGAAAAAAGGAAACTGTTATGTTTGTGGAAAGCCAGGTCACCATGCACCGCAATGTAAACAAAGAAAGAAACCTACTAATTCCCCAAAGCCAAATGCAAATTTGGTTGAAGGGGATGATGTAATTCTTGGCGGTACTAAGTCAAATTAATCTCGTGGCCAATGTGAAAGAATGGGTGGTAGACTGCAGGGCTACCAGCACATCTGCAAATAAAGAGGCTTTTGTATCCTACAATATTGTGGGGGATGGAGAAGAACATGTGTATCTCGGGGATTCTCGAACCGCACAAGTTCTTGGCAAAGGCAAAGTTCTCGTTGAAACTCACATCCGCAAGACCTTGGCTCTTAATGATGTACTTCATGTGCCTAATATTAGGGCAAACTTAGTTTCCGTTTCTCTGTTAGGAAAGATCAGGTTAGGGTGTCATTTGAATCGATAAGATTGTAATGACAAAAATAATGTCCTTGTGGGCAAAGGTTATTGTAATCGTCGTCTTTTTGTCTTGAATGTTTCCGATGTTATTAATAAAATTGCTTCTTCTTCTGTTTACTTGATTGATTCTATTGATGTATGGCATGCTAGATTAGGACATGTTAGTGCTTCCTATATTTATAAAATGCAAACTCTTAGTTTAATTTAAATATTAATAACACTAGCCTAAATAAATGTGAAATTTGTTGTGAAGCTAAATTAACCAAGAAATCATGCTTTTACTTCAACGAGAATCAATTGCTTAGTCTAATTCATACTTGATTTAGGTGATTTAAAACAAACCATGACTAGAGGTGGTAAAAATTACTATGTGACTTTTATAGATGATTATTCTAGATATGCTAAGGTATATTTACTCGTAAATAAAGATGAAGCTTTTAGCATGTTTCGTTTATATAAGTCTGAAGTTGAAAATCAGTTGAATAGGAAGATTAAAAGAGTTAGATCAGATAGAGGTGGCGAATATACATTATTTAATGATTTTTGTGAACAACAAGGAATAATTCATGAAATTACCCCTCCGTATTCGCCTGAATCAAATGGTGTAGCAGAAAGAAAAAATAGGACTTTAAAAGAAATGATGAATGCAATGCTAGTTAGTTCCGGTGCTGCTAATAATTTCTGGGGTGAAGCTATTTTATCTGCATGTCACTTACAAAACAGAATACCTTATAAGAAAACCGGTAAGACACCTTATGAATTATGGAAAGGCTATCAGCCTAACCTAAAATATTTAAAAGTGTGGGGGTGTCTTGCTAAAGTTATGTTGCCTGATCCTAAGAAGAGAAAAATTGGTTCTAAAACTTCTGATTGCCTATTTATTGGTTATGCTGATCATAGTGCCGCATATAGATTTCTTGTTTTGAAAAGTGATGTGCTAGATGTTAATACAATTGTTGAGACAAAAAATGCTGAATTTTTTGAGCATATTTTTCCTTTAAAAACTGAGACCATTTCTCATGCACCTGTTGAATCTACTTCTTATGCTCCTATTGAACATAATTTTGAGAACTCTTTTGAGGAGTTGAGAAGGAGTAAAAGACAAAGAAAAGAAACTTCTTTTGGAAATGATTTTTATACATATCTTGTAGAAAATGACCCTTTAACATTTTCCGAAGCTGTTTCTTCTTCTGATTCTTTATACTGGAAAGAAGCCATTAAAACTGAAATTGATTCTATTGAACAAAACAAAACTTGGACTTTAGTTGATTTGCCACCTGGTGCTAGGCCTATAGGTTGCAAATGGATTTTTAAGAAGAAATATTATCCTGATGGAACTATTGAAAAATATAAAGCTAGATTGGTTGCAAAAGGTTTTACTCAAAAACAAAATGTGGATTATTTCGATACTTTTGCACCAGTAACTAGAATTTCTTCTATCCGAGTTTTGATTGCTTTGGCTTCTATCCATAAACTTTTTATTCATCAAATGGATGTAAAACCGCTTTTTAAATGGTGATTTGGAAGAAGAGATTTATATGGTACAACCAGAAGGGTGTGTTGTTTCTGGAAAAGAAAACAAAGTTTGTAAATTACTTAAATCATTGTATGGTTTAAAACAAGCACCCAAACAGTGGCATGAGAAATTTGATCAAGTTTTGAAATCTGATGGTTTTACTTCTATTGAAGTTGATGATGTGTTTATACAAAACTTGTTGAAAATGAGTGTGTAATTATTTCTTTATATGTGGATGACATGCTCATATTTGGTAGCAACCTTGATTTAATTTATAAAACCAAAGAGTTTCTTGCTTCAAACTTTGATATGAAAGATATGGGTGAAGCAAGTGTGATATTGGGTATTAAAATCATAAGGAAAATAATAACATTATGTTAACGCAAGAACATTATGTTGAGAAGCTTCTTAAGAAGTTTGGACATTTCGATGTCAAACCTGTGAGTACTCCTTATGATGCTAACACCCAATTAAAGAAAAATCTTGGTGATCCTGTGGCTCAATCTGAGTATGCTCAGATTATTGGGAGTCTGTTGCATTTAATGAATTTTTCACGACCGACTTAGCTTTATCTTTGTGTCGATTGAGCGATATACTCATAATCCCAACCGTGATCATTGGACTGCTTTAGTCAGACTAATGAAATATTTGAGAGGTACCATGAATTATGGTATTCTTTATAGTGGATTTCCCTCCGTACTAGAGGGATTTAGTGATGCTAACTGGATCTCTGATTCAGATGAGATTAAATCCACTAGTGGTTATATATTCACCCTTGGTGGGGGTGCAATTACTTGGAAGTCAGCTAAACAAACTATCATAGCAAAATCTACTATGGAGTCAGAGTTTGTTGCATTAGAGTTAGCTGGCAATGAGGCTGAGTGGTTGAAAAACTTCTTAGCAGATATTCCATTGGGTTCAAAACCAACACCTTCATGTCATGCATTGTGATTGCCAAGCGGAATCGCAATTGCAAAGAATAAAACCTTTAATGGTAAAAAAGACATATTAAATGCTGAGACATGATGTGGTTAAACAAATTTGTTAAACGATGGAGTAATATCCATTGATTATGTGAAGTCGAAGTGAATTTGGCCGATCCTCCGACTAAACCTTTGGGAAGAAAAATTAATTATTGAGACATCGAGGGAATGGGACTTAAGCCAATTGATAAATTTACAATGTGATGAAACCCAACCTTTGTGATTGGAGATCCCATGAATAAGGTTCATATGGGTAATAACAAGTCACTTGTTAATTCTGTTAGTACTAAAAATTAATTGTCCCTTCCTATGGTGTGAGAAGTGCTAAATTGCAATTATGTGAGGATGAGTTACTAAAACTCTTAATGAATTTTATATCCCTTAAGGGTGGTATATTTAATTGCAAAATATACTTGATGAAATTCACCTATATGAGTGTGGAGTGGGGCCGCTCCTATGAGACTTTGGCATGTCTCTAGAGCACTCATGAATACCAGGCACGCGCATGGCCTATTAGCGCAACACCGCATTGAATGGCAAAATTTTGAGATAGTGTAATGTGACTGATAAGATTTTAACTTACAATAAAGAATTTTGGTTCATAGAAGCTACATGCTTCACCAAAACTCTGTATTTTAAATCTTATTTTTCTAGGTCTGGTTCATAGTCCAAAAGACACCAGATTCGATGCATTCTACACTTATATTTGTAACCCAGCAGATCATTCCTTTTATTCTTTATAAATCTTTTAAAAACATGTGGGGGATTGTTGTATTTATTGAGTGTTTTTTAAAAGATTTTCAATCCCACATAGGAAATCAAAACAAGTTTTATCCTCTTTATTAATGGGAGACCATTATGGGCTTAGTAATAATGGGCCAAGAGAATAAGGAGACCTCGCACATAAAGAGTGGGCCAAATTTGCGGTTTCAAGTGTAAAATCGCCGATTTGCCCTTCCCCCTGCTGCGGCGTACGGGCTCGGCCCATCTTGTTTTGTCACTTAAAATTTTAATCTTTTGAATTAATCCATCAGCCTATTATTTTGGGATTAATTGATTAAACCTTGAATTATTCAAAATAAACGTTATCAGCATTTGTTTTGAATTAATGATGAATCCTTATCTATAATTGGTCATTATCCTTTCATTCCCACTAACGTTTGTTTTCAAAGCAAGTTTAAAACAATATCTTCACCTTTTGAAAATATATTGATTAGTCAATCAACCGTTGAGTCAGTTTCCAATATTTTCGCTTTCAACCGTTGGCTTTTCAGCTTATATATTTTGTTCCTTCTTAAGTTACTGGGTACTGTCAAAAAACAGAGTTAGAACAAAAATATATTCACAACCTTTTGTTCCAAAATTTTTCTCTGCTGCTGGGTTTACAAATTCATTTTTCTTTTGCTATTCAAATTCCTGTTGAATCCTGGGGGATTGGAATAAAATCCTTTAGGACAGTGTTATACAAACACGGCTCGGGTTTCTCTCGATTTTGTTTTTACTTACTTTTCGGATTACTTCAAATTTTCACAACAATTGGTAGTTAATCTTAATCTTGCGGACATAACATCGACTAACACATAGGGAAACTTTAAATGTGGGAAATTAAAATTTCTTGATTTGAATATTACATATTGTATATTATGTCACGCCCAACATATGAAATATAATAAAGTAAACTATAATACCATACAATAGCCATTACAAACCATAATAACCATACAAGTCACATTCTTCTCGAATATTTAGTTCGAACTTACAACACTTATTATAACAAACCAAAATACAAATGAAGTCCAAGTACGAACCCGACATCAACCTATATATTACAAGTTGTCCTCGCAGGGACATAACAAAATATGTACAAGCCATAACATGGTTCAAAAGAA
Organism: Rehmannia glutinosa; assembly: GCA_016081115.2. NCBI lineage: Eukaryota > Viridiplantae > Streptophyta > Magnoliopsida > Lamiales > Orobanchaceae > Rehmannia > Rehmannia glutinosa. The sequence goes on along the minus strand of JABTTQ020002013.1, from coordinate 664,128 downwards.
AACTGCAGTTTCAGCTAATGTTACTCGGCAGTCCTGTGTCGGTCTCGCTATTTTCATAGTTCTCACCTTCTAAAAAATTTCAAAGAAAAAGGAAACAAAACGTGGGGTGAGCTAAACGAGCCCAGTGAGTGGGGAAGTGGAATGCACAGTTAAGAAGATAATTATACTTTATGATTTCATGATGCACCAACAACAAACAAACATTCACAGTAATCACCCTTTAGAACAGGCAAGCAACAACAATTTATTAGATATTCAGTTTTAGCCGCTTGCGGTTCACCATCATCTAATCAATCGATCCCGTGAACGTTAACGTAGAATCTGTATTGATCGAACGCATCTTTCCGTTCTCCTTATAACCGCTAACAATGTTTTGGCCGAAGCCCAATCACCTTATCCCTCCCAGTTGGCTCGACGTCTCTTTAGCTATGGGCTTTTACCCAGAGATCGTCATATTCCGGAATATACCGTTCTACGACCCAAGTTCTGTCACCGTCTCCGGCCCGACCCGAAAATGGGAATAGGTACATGAGTAGTTAAACAAGGACCACAGGCAACTGTTCGATCCATTGTCCAACTCACCCACACCGCAATAGACTCGAACAATCAACGTTGTTATCAAATGATATTTATATATCCAAAGTTCCAAATTAAACAGTTACACCAGTCACAATGCATATATAAATTCACTATGAATATCAGTTTATGTTTTCTTTGACAACTAAATTATATATAAAATGATAGATATCATGAAGACGTGCAACAACGAATGAAATTAAAAGCAAACCTATTTTTCTTTAGAGAAATAGTATTTTGCCCACCTTTGACTCAAATGTTGCTGTAATGATACTCGAAATGATGGTGCAGGTTGCAAGTCCTAGTTGTTGGGTTCGATCTCGTCTCCTGCATTTTATTAGTTTTGTATTTTAATGATTAGGCGTTGACCCCGATTTCTATTGAAATTGACAGTAATTATCAGATATTGATTTTAACTAGTTGATCCTCGACTTATCAAGAAAGCATAATCCAATCAATTGTAAAATCACATATTAGTCGATCACTGTAACCTATTAAATCTTGTTATAATTAGTGCTAGCAACTAAGTATAAGGTGTAGAGACAACAGATCATCTGATTCTATACTCAACCTTTTATCTAAACAAATTTGTTAAAAACAAATCAATTTATAGACATATATTAACTATGCTTTTATAATAAATACAATTCATAACACCAATCCTTAACATTTACCATGAACAGGTTCAATTTAAGGCCTAAGTGATCATTATCAAATTTGTACAAGTCCATTAGTTACATCTACACGTGGATTTCCATACTAATTTCAAGTCACCTAATAGAGAATTATTCTACTACAAATATAATCACCCTTATCAAGTGTTTATATGATCTGAAGAATAAATGTTCTAATCAATTTTTATTTTATCTTTACTCAATTATTGGAGATAATATATTAATCCAAAAAAATCAATATAATCAAATACCAACCTCAAAATATATAATACCTGTAGAACTAATCAATCTACAAATTAAGAGGTATCATTATTAATGAATTAAAAGAAAGCTCTTCAAAGCCACTTACCAATCTGCAAAATAGCACCTCTAGCACCTTTTTCTCTCTACCTATTTGTGCTTATGCTTCAGCCGGGTTTTGCTTCGAGAAGTAATGTTAGCTTTTGTGTATAGAAGTATTGGATAGATTTGAAAAAGTCGGTTAATACAAATCCCATTTCTTTACTAAATACTATAGCTTAATATGTATAAGTTATTAAGGTTAAACCCACTCATGACACGCATGCACACACCTGGCCTACTAACCTCACATATGCATACTCTATATTACTTACATTTATATATATAAACACACAAGCCATATATCTGGCTAATAATATTATGTGTAAATGTGCTATTATACCTATATAAGTTTTGTAGATTATCACAACACGTACATCGAGGCAAGTCTAAACTTTAATGTGAAATATAAATTAAAACTCATGAAATAATTAATCAATTTACAATTTGATCATTTAATCAGACAAGCAAATTTTAATATTTTAGAAATGCCATGCAAAATAAATTCATATACAAAAATTAAACATAACTTAAATAGACTAGATAATAATCAAATACCTTAAAAGTGACGATTTCAAGTTATCTAGACGTGGGGTCTCACATATTATGCATGTATGATTAATAGATATTATATCATACGCGACAAATAAACAATTCGAAAATATGGTAACGAAATTTTAAATAAAATTAGCTTTTGTTTAGCAACCAGAACTACTTATTTTCGTACCTAAAAATGGCAAAAATGTAAAAGAAAAAACATAATCAAGTTTTTAGATGGCAAAGACATGCCCACTGTCGTCTAAAAGTTCTTTAAAAGTATATATATTCTTTTGAAAATATATATAAACATGTTGACGAAGATTAATTCTAAAGTCATTGCTAAAGGGTTAAATCATAAAATCTATTGGTTATACATTACATATTGATTGAGATTTGTGGCATAGTTTGATCATTTTACTATGATGAAAAAATGAACCCAAGCTACATGATAAAAAGTTCGTCATAAACGACTTACTGGTCATTTTTGGTGGTTTGTTTTATATGTTGATCAATTGTGAATTCACAAAAGTGATTAATATTGCTTCACAAATTAATATGAGTGGTAAAGTGCTATTGATTAATTTCGGAAGCCTCATTTGAATCTTAATAAGTTAATATTAATGCCTATTTTTTTCTCTTATGGATAAACCTATTTTATCCATCAATTAATGTTATCAACTTCTTGAAAACTTTCATTATTAGATCGTTAATTATTTAAATATTTCCACCACATAATATGTTTTAATTTGTAATTGTAAGTAGAAAATTAAATGGTATCATAAATACTAAAAGGGTGTTGCATATACACAACTAGCCACATTTATTTATAAGAATTAATTGCCACATTTGCAATCACATATATGCTTGATAAAATATCCCTCATGCATTGCTCTCACGGATATCGGCAACCTTCATACGCTGCATCAATATAAATAAAAAAAGTATCAGATTTATAATCATGAATAATTCACTATGGTTGATAATTATAATAAAAAATTGGATACAAACGAAATCACACAAACTCACACAACATGAATTTTACAATAACTTACAAGGATTGATCGGTGTAATATAACCAAGGCCTTCTTTGCAAAAACCACCTTCCCGATAGAATTTATCAAGGATGCATGACGAGTGAGCCAATAAAACATTGGGTTCATAGCATGCACCAACTGGTAGAATGGGGCTACAATCGAGTTCATGACACCCATAATCTAAAAACGCTTGCAATTGATCGGCGGAAGCACCTGTATTCACCACACACCAACCATCCAAGTCTTGAAAACGCATACATGCATGAAAATGAAATAAATTATACAACTACATACATAACATCAATTGTTATGTTCAAAGTCAGGTATTACTTGAAAATTGACCATGAATTAATATTATACTGTAGATTAAAAAATAATAAAAAATATATTTAATTTTATAAACAGACTAATTATATACCTTGTTGCCGCGCAACGCTAGGTCTCCTCTGCAAGAGCATAGAGCAACGGACAACATGAAACTACGAAGAAATATTGGGAGAATGTTACTCACCATGATTAACTTCACTAATTTGCTTGACTATGTAAATTTTCCCCACTTATTCACAATTCTTGCAAAATGGTGAATGTTATATAATGATTAGTGCAAATTCCAGTAGTCTACCTACTATATTTTTGTGTAACATGAAAAAATTTATTTTTAGATTGTCATTAGATTAATTATCAAGAAACTAAATTGACTATAATGTGTGCTAGCTATGTTTAGGCATGTGCCAAAAATCTATTATTAACGAGTAAATCACACACTAAAGTAGTTCAAAACATGAGCAATGCTGTCAATAATACGGTTCTCTAAATCTTAAGAACATCTAGGATTCGGTTAAATCTCATCATGATGATTTGAAGTCATTTCATTCCTCTTTTATCAGTCTATGTTTTGTAAAGAAATTTAAAAATATCAGTTATATTGGAAATTGAATTGGGATTAAGTCAAAATTTAAAAAAAAAAATTATTTAAATCTACAATTTTAAATTGGAAAAGTATTCATTATAAGAAAAGTCAAGCATATGTTATAACTACATTGCATTAACAAAACTATAAAATTAGATATAACATACCATTCATAAATATAAAATATATCTTAAAGAATCTAATTAAATTTCGTGACATTTTCTTATGGGATAATTACAAAAAGTACCCCGAGATTTGGCCTAATTACAAAAAAATCCAAATAACTTTAAAACTTACAAAAAGTACCCTGAGTTTGGGATTAGCTTGATTAAAAATATAGAAAATAATGGATGGAAGATATAATCACTAAAGAATATATTTGTGCAAAAATTGAATATTGATTAAATATCCTCACTTATCTTATGATCTCATTACTTAATCAACTTGTTGTATTGTGATTGTTATATTAATTGTACACAACATAGATTAGTATAGAAATGATACTTGAATTCTTGGTAATTATAGACCGTCTATCGAAGTCGGTGTCGACATGTGTAGGTCGGGCAAATAATCGAATAGGTTGCCTGTTGATGTTTGCTCGACTACACATGGGCCTATTCCCATTTTCCGGGACCGAGACGGCGGCGAACTCGGGTCGTAGTATTGGTATATTCTGGAATATGACGGTCTCCGGGTTCCAACCCACAACTAAAGAGTCGTCGAGCCACTCGGGAGGGATAGGAGCCGGGAGGCTTCGGCCTGGTGAGTTGGAGAACGCAATGGGGTGCGGTGTTATTCCACATCGGCCTCGCGTTTATCGTGATGTTATCTCGATTGTTAGATTTTAAAATGGGGCATAGAACCTTGTCCGTTTTAAAATCAATTTGAACCGAGCATTAAGGTGCGGTGTAAATTCCACATCGGCCTTGTGTTTCTATTGAGTAGTTTTGATGACTTGTCGTAAGTTGATAAAATTTTGGTTCGTCTTTTGAAAATTCTATTTACTCTAATTAACCTCCATTGTGCACATAACATGCATCACACAGGATTTCATAAATTATTTTCTTAAAACTTTTCTGCATTCCCAACCCCACTCATTGAGCTCGTTTAGCTCACCCCACGTTTTCTAAATTATTTACAGAAAATAATGAAGACGATCCGGACACCCCAATCCAAGAGTAATCCGGACATTGGCTCTGGCTGCTTATATATGTTAATTTCTCTAAGTACTATGATCATGGCATGTAATAAGCCACTTTGGTATCTATTATCGAAACCTACTTATGATATTAGACTTCCGCTGTTTTGGCTTGTAATAGACGATAAGTAAGTATTTTGTATTTGGTATCCTATAACCGTGATGGAGTTGACTTTTATGACTTTACTTATGTTTTATTAATTTATTAGTTTGGATTATTATTATTCGGGGCGTCACACGGAAGGGGTCCCAATCTTTCAAGTCACTTCATATATGAAATTTATAGATTATTGGGTCCAATATTTTGAATTTTCCGAGGTGGCCTTCACATTTTTTCATATTTACACTTTTCGCCCAATATTTCACAATAATTACAAAAATAACCCAAGCTTCATTTTTTTTTTTGCATAAGTTACATGTACAGAATTCCAATAATATATAAAAATATATTTTAAACATTTCTAAAATATATTTGAACATTCATAGCATCAAAAATCATAAAATCATAATGATTTATGCAAGAAAAATATCATACTTATCTTTTTATTTTCTCAAAATTTCATTAAAACATAAATCTCATAAATACTTGATAAAATTCATAAAATATCATATTATCACATGATCATGCATTTTTGTGCACTAGTAGAAAGAATGATGCATTTTTGTAGAAATATTTTTCACCCACCTCGTAGTAGTTTTTCGGGTTGATAAAAATGGAGTCTTCTTCTTGGTATCAAATTCTTGACTCAAACTCTTGAAGGTCAGCCCCTATATGGTATCCAAGCCATATTTTGGTGTTAAAATTAAAGTCTCAAATTTAAAGAGATGTAATAGGATTAAGTGGTTACTACTTACCTTAATGTCTTTCAAGTAGTCTCTAAAAATATAATTATTTCCTTCAAGCTTCTAACTTCAACTTGAGATGGTGTAGGTCAGCCCCTAAACTCCAAAAATTCATATCCTTGAGTAAAAATTAATTCTTCATGATGTCAAGAGGAAAAATGCTAAACCACAATTTTCTCACCTTAAATGTGTGTAGTCTTGAATTTTCTCTTCAAGTTTGTAGTCAAGTCTAGGTCTTCATTAATGTTTCAAGAAATAATCCCTAGGAGTACCTCAATAAGAAAGGATTCATCAAGGTTAAGAGGTGAAGAACTAAGCTTAGAGTTTTAAAAGATGAATTGAATGATGGAAGAACAAAATTTCTCTTAACTTTGGTGGATAATTTTCGGCCAAGTTGAGGAGTAAGGGAAGATTTTTGTATTTTGTATTTAAGTATCGGAAATGAGGAGTGTTGGAAGAGTAAGGTGGGTGTTGTAGGATGAAATGAAATTATTCCCCTCAATTTCTCTTCATGGCCGATAAATAGGGAGGAAATACTCATTCCTTATCTTTTTTTTTTCTTATTGTTGCTTGGTGGAGGGTGTGTCACAAGATACTTGTGATATTTGATGAAATGAATTTGGTTCTTCCCCTCAGTTAGGATGGCCGAAAGTCTACAAGGTAGGGAATACTTTTTTTTATTATTAAAATGGTGTATAAAATATATAAAGTGGATAAAGTTGGGAATTATAATTGAATCAAGTGGAATGTTTCATTTTTTCCTTCTCATATGGTCATGACTTTCCCTTATTAGCCATCCTATTATTCCGTTTTTTTTTTTTTTTTGTCTCAAATTGGTAATAATGGTATTTAAATATCAAGTCCAAAAAAATCACTTATTCCAAGTCAAGCTCCTTATTCTATATTCTATATATATCACTAATAAAATAAGTATTCTAAGTTATAAGGTGTCTAATAATTCCCAGGTGTAGTATTATAATTTATCGTCTAAGGTACTAAATAATATTAGAAGTAATAATACGAGTCAAATATATCACTCAAAAATTGAATAAATTATAAAATTATTTTGTACTATATAATTGAAATTTTGAAATTATTAAAATATTTAAATAAATATTATGCTTCAAGAAAATAGTTAGTTGTTAAGAACGAAATCCAACATGTTAATGTAACCCTTCAAAGTTGAAAGAAATCGACAATAGTCAAAGAAGTGAAAATAGGTGTTTTATACATGACCATAAAACCAAAATGACTATGAGTATAAATGATGTATCTACTTGATAAATCCAGTAGTAAGCAATTCAATATAATCAAGAACAAGATACTTTGTCATTTCAATGCAAAAGTTGGAGTTTTATAAAATAAGCCTCAAGTACTATTGTTTGGAAAAATAGAAAGTTTATTAAATGAGCTTTCAAGACAAAGACATTGTGTGTGTGTGTGTGTATATATATATATATATATATATATATATATATATATTCATACTAAATTTGTAGTAGATAGTTTTCAAAGATCATAAGAATGAAAATTTTTGTTCACAAGACACGAAATCATACTTCTTCAAAATAATTTTAAGCACTACAATATTTCATGCTAAGAATTTTAAAATATTAGAATACAAGTTTGATAAACCAATAATAGATTTTGAGTAAAGATATCGAGTTTATCATATAAAATATTTTCAAATTGTATTATTTTTGTTTTCAAAATCTCAAAAATTTGAGAAGTAAGTTTGTTTAAATTAAAATAGTAGTTTTGCACCGAATAATAAAATATTATATCGAGAAGAGAAAAACAAATACACGTGATTGTGTCGTCTACGATTAGAAATTTTGGGGCCTCACATTCTCCTCTCCTTAAAAGAATTTGGTCCCCAAATTCCTCCTAAAATAGTTATGGGTATTGTGTTAGCATCTCTTCTTCTATTTCCCACGTGGAATCTTCACTCCGATCATGCACTTGACACACGACCTTGACAATTGGGATCTCCTTCTTCTTAGTCAGCGTATTTGTCTCTCTATGATTCATAGCAATTTCTCGGTGTAAGACAAATTCTCTATTATGGGCCGGATTTCTCCTGATAATGTGTTCGGGTCCGGTCGCTGGTATTTCCTTAACTGAGACATGGAATACGTCATGCATACCAGCCTATAGGAGGCGGAAGTTCAATAGGATAAGCCACTTCCCGACTCTCTTAAGTATCTTATATGACTCAATGTATCTCGGGCTCCATTTTCCTCAAGGATGTATCGTGTACTTTGAAAGATGTGTTTCCACTAAGATCTCGTTTCTTTGCTTCTTATCAATTGGTACACATACCTGATTGTTGAATCTTATGATTCCATCTTCTAATACTAAGAGTTTGGGTCTATCTTCCTTAAGTATCTTTCCTTTCAACTCTTGGAGTTTCGAGTCTTTATCTTGCGCCACTTTGATCTCTCTCAACGGATCAAGTTTGATAGAAATGTTGGCGCAAGTAAGCCGAGTGTCAATTCTTGTTGGATTCCAGAAACTCAATTCTTCCAATGACTTTCATTCTCGGATTGACAACCTAGCAAAACTCGCCTTTCTGCTCAAGGCTCAGCCACTACATTTGCCTTTTCCCAGGTGGTATTGGATATCAAAGTGATAATCTTCAATTAGTTCCATCCACATTCTTTGTCTCAAATTGAGAATCCTTCTGGGAGAATAAATATTTGTATGATACATATAAAAGTTGATCGTTTCCCCATATAAGTAGTGCCGCCATTTTTTTTCCATGAGAACACTATTGCTATTAATTCTAGATCGTGCTTCGGGTAATTGGCCTCATATGGTTTTAGTTTCCGTGTGGCATAAGCGATTATTTTCCCTCTTACATAAGTACTGCTCCCAATCCTTTTTTTGACGCATACCTATAGAAGATAAAACCTTCTGTGACGCTCGGGAGAGCTAAGACGAGAGCGGTCGTAAGTCACTTCTTTAGTTCCCGAAAACTAGTCTCACACTCGTCATCCCATTCGACCTTGACTTGCTTCTCGAGTCAATCATGAGATCGGTCCAAATCTCTTGATAAATTCTTGATAAATCTTTGGTAATATCCTGCTAGTCCCAAGGCTTTTGATCCGTTCATCGCTTTCAGTCGTTTCTACTCAACATCGGTTTGCACCTTTGACGGATCTACTACGATCCCATCACCAATTACTATATGTCCCGAAAATATAACTTCCTTAAGCTATAAATTGGCACTTGCTAGACTTGGTATATAACTTGTGTTCTCATAGCGCTTCAATCGCGATTCTCAAATGATGTTCGTGATCATCCCTCGTCTTGAGTACACAAGTATGTCATTGTTGAATATTACTACGAAATAATCTCGGTAAGATCGGAAGACTCGGTGTATCAAGTCCATAAAGGTTGTGGGGCATTTGTTAATCAATGGTAGTTACCAACTCGAGTGACCATAACAAGCTTGGGAGGTTGTCTTAGGTATATGTTCACCCTTAATCTTCTACTAATAGCATCCTTGTTATAGATCCTTAATATTCCACTTTATTAGTATCATTGTTGTAGATCGAACTTTGAGTACACTATGATCTCCTGGAGTTGGTTGAATAGTTCATCGATCATCGGAAGGGCATAATTATTTGTGATGGTCACGCTATTAAGACCACATTAGTCACTACACAGTCTCGGTGTCCCATCTTTATAATTAATCCAAACTTAGTGACTAAAATTAAGTCATATTCGACCAAATCAACCAACAACTAATTCAAATATTTATTCACGATTCTTGCAAAATGGTGAATGTTATATAATTGCTACAACGTGGCACGCACGAAAAAATCTAAGTACAAATTCATAAAAAAATGATTACAGACTTTATTATTTTTAGGATTTTGTAAAAGATAATAATGATTAGTGCAAATTCTAGTAGTCTATCTACGTAGCTACTATATATTTGTGTGACATGAAAAAAATTATTTTTAGATAGTCATTAGATTATCTATACATTCCATATTTTATATTAATTAAATAATCAAGAAATTAAATTGACTATTTTTAGGTAAGTGACACAAAATATATTATTAACGAGTAAATCACATACTAAAGTAGTTCAAAACATGAGCAATAATGTTGCCAATATTACGGTTCTCTATATATTAAGAAACTCTTGTAGGATTCGGTTAAATCTTATCATGATAATTTGAAGTCATTTTCATTCCTCTTTATCGATCTACTAGTGTCTTGACCGTGCGATGCACGGAAGATGTTAAGCTAAACCATATGATATGTGAATCATATGTTGTCTTTGTTGAATTATATAATTTGAACGGGTATACAAAACAATTGTAAACATCCCAAAAATAAAAACAATTTGAAACAAATTTTTCAAATTAAAACACTACTTGTACATATTACAAATTTTGGAATACTTCTTTATAAATAAATTTCATCGTTTATTTATTGTTTGATTCGTCCTCACCACGACTAATATTTTCAAACCCTTACGATTTGTAACTCGAAAACAACAACGTATAGTTGGCCATGATCAATCTCGGATTTTTCAAGTACAACCCGACATTGGAGAGAGATTGTCCTTGCTCTTGTTTAGTTATAGCATAAAATACAATGAGAGGAGACTGTCTACGTTGGAACTTGAAGGGGATTCTAAGATCCGATAGTGTCAATGTCATTCGCGGAATCAAAACTTCATGACAACATATATCCACATATTCCCTATCACCTTATGACCGCATTCATTTTATTATTTTAACCTGCGATGCACGTAATGTGTTGCGTTGGATCATGTAAATTGAATGAATGTAAGACGTACAATCTACATGTAATATAAAACTATACAAAACATATCTAGAAAAACCAAAATTACTTCACTACAAATAAAAATTATAAATTTGATTAATACTTATTGTTCACAACATTATTCATCCTGCTTATTTTTTGATGTATCATCGCCACAAACTATATACCATTTTTGATTTCACTAAGTGGAGAGTTCAAAAAGGATAAACAATCATGGTCGACTAAACCTGAAAACAACTCTTGTAGATACTTTTGAAGATATATTTACAAATATTCTTCCATTTTCTCAAAACAAAAAACAAAGGATTTATTAATGAAATATACAATTTCGATATGAAACATATAATCACACACACACACATATATATATATATATAATAAGCTTGAAATGGATTATTGAATTTTAAGAAAATATTAACTTTACAACTTTTTGACACAAATATTATAATATGTACTCCACACTTTTAATTAATATCTTAAGTGTAATATATGTAAAATATATAAGTAATAATTTTCACATATAATGGTCAAGTGACGAATAAATATACAATATTAATTTAAAATTAAATTAAATTAAACTAAAATAATAATAAAATATACTATATATTTCATTTTTTTAAAATTAACTAAATTAAACTAAAACAAAAAAATAATATCAAATTAAATTGAAAAATAAATAAAAGACCCCATGGATTGAATGAATAATAGCCCAAATACAAAGATCACTTATTTAATTAGAAAGCCCGATTATATAGGGCCTTAGCCCATGAACATGAAAGGCCATGCACATGTTGCTGAGTTAACGAAGGAACACGTGTTCCAACATGCACCGAATTGAGACACATCATTAACATTGAACGGTTCCCATTATTAATCCAAAAATAAATACTAAAAATATAAACAATATAATGGATTAGTCATTAGGGTTTCATTTCGGTTCAAATCTTGCTCACCATTGTCTCCGCCGTATCAAACCCTTAACTATTTTCATTTCCTCCGCTCAAACAATAAATTTTATGTTACATTTCAACTTTTGTTATTAATCTTACATTTCAACTTTTGTTATTATCTTATCAATCTCTATTTTTAAATCGAATATGTTTCTAAACTATATAAAGACCTCTGTAATTATTTTGATTTTTTCGACAATGTACTTGTTATCCATTAGTATATTTAATTCCTTAAAATTAATAATATTAATAAAAAAATATTTTTTCATTTTTTTATTTTTTTTTTTTTTTGGTGAGCCCGCCCAACCCGCACCCAAGGCGGGTTGGGTTGCTAAGGTTTTCTCGGCCCACCACCGCCACGGGTCCGCCCGCCACGACCGTTTTGACAGACTCTAAATGCGAGAATAGAGATTGTTGTTGTAGAGCTAACCATCTACCAAGATAATTTACACATAGACACACACAAAAAAAAAATTGCATTGTTTTCTTCAAAAGATCATATATTTTTTTTTAGACAAATATATTGGATGTTGTTTTTCCCTTTCGTGTTATATAAAAATAATTTATGTCGAGCATAATAGTTTTTACAGATAAATTTAATCAACTTCATATTTAATTTCAGGATATAAAAATAATTAATTATAGGAATTTAGAATAGTGTTAGATATTTAAATTCAGGTTCAATCCTTTCAATGGCTTTTTAAAAGTTTGTAATGTACCTTTTTGATACATAAAAAGAAAAAGCAAAATTGAATCTCTACTATGTAACTCACACTATGTTCTTAAACATTGCAATGTATTTTCATAACCTAAATCATTATGCGGCTCTTATGAGTTAATTTTTTAATATTTTGTATAAGGCTATGAAATGCAAAAGACCAAGAAACATCACAAGCAAAAAGATAATTCCGATCTTATACAGATAAGTAAATAGAATAATCCAAGATTTTTATATAACAATGTATTTTCAATAGCTAACGACTATTGTTTGACTCGTGTTTCGATTATGTGAAAGAAAGTGTGTGGCGTAAACATGAAGAAAAATCTACTAAACAGATAAGTTACCAACCTAACCCTAAAATAAAACAAAATTGGTTACATAGTAATTCCATGAAAAAGTATTAAAATATAATGTATAATTTCAAAATAATAAAAAATTAGATACCGCCTTGTACGTTTATTGCCGAAAAGACTATTTGTATTAGCTGCTTCATGGTTGACCATGCTTGGTGTTTTACTTTTATGTGCGATATTTAATGTTTTGTGGGTTCTTTTTTGTTTTTGTTTTTTTTTTTTTTTGAAAATTTTGAACCCCGAAATGATAATACATGTTATATACCGCCAATGGTAATATTTATTTGTATAGATAGATACAAATCTAATTTTTGATACCCAATAAGAAGATTTTATTATATACAAAAACTCCAAATATTACTATTAATAAAATATATTGTAAAATTGCATTACTCATTAATATACACGAATATCCATCACAATTTTATACATTGCAAATCGGTTTTAGTATCTTTAGTATGTAGATATCAAATGCTAAATTTGCCTATGTGGCGATATATGCAAATTACACAATCTATTAATTCTTTAATAATGCCTAAATAATTCAAATAGTTGGGTCTAACATATCTAATGAATTTGGAATATATATTTTTATGTATATATATTCTATTTTTTATTCTTAACTATATATTTTATACAGAATTTTGTATATAATATTTTAATTTTCTATTATTTGTTTTAAACTACTTAAAATTTGTACAAATAATCAATTCATTGACAAACACAAAGAATAAATGAGTGATTTAATAAATCTAAATTGAATCAACATGTCAATCACATGTGGTTTATTTCCAATTGAATTCAAAATTTCATTTGTGGGAATATGCAGGATATCTTGATGCCTACAAATTGTCTTTGAATTGAATTAAAATTTAATTTACGGAAATTTATTGGCTAACTTGCTATTGTATGCATGTATTGTGCTATTTATTGAATGTGTTACGATTGTATTATGTCATCTTCTTCTATATTGGTTTTGGTTTTAATTTACCACTAAGAGGACCTTAAGTTAAAAAGTTGTGTGACCCTTCTTGTGGTGTCGGAGGTCTTCATTGTATGTGTTATAGTTTTGTGGATCTACATCTCATTGAGGCCGAATATATTGTATGTCGGAAGATGTCTTCTACATAGTGCATAAAATAAAATTAACTATATTTATGATTGATTCAATAAAAAGGTTATGCTAACATAAAAGTTAAAAAAGAAAGGACCTTTGCAAATACGCACTCTAAGGATGGTAACAATGCTTCGGTCATTGTAGGTTGGTTTCTCATTGAAATTGAGCAGACGTGGTTTCATAGCCCATTGATGCCTACTCATTAATGTCCTTGGTGATGAGCGTGAACATTGGTGCCATTTTTCTTGAATGGTAGACAGACCGACAAAGAGCTTCGAGTGATCATTGGTGCCATTTTTCTTCAATGGTAGACAAAGATTGACAAAGTGTTTCGAATTGCAGTGAAAGTATATATATGCAATGTAAATGATCGCAACGTAAACACACACACATATATACCTATATAGGATAGGATCTCATGTGGCAGCCTCTTACCATGTGGCAGTGTGGACAGATCCCATCCATCCATCCTATTCAATCAATGGTTCAGATTAGGCCTAAAAATACACCATTTTTCATTTATTTTATGTGTAAAAAGGGCAAATCGGTAACTATCAAAATGGTGTAAAAATAATACCATATTTATTTTCCTAAAATCAAGGGATATATTCAATATCATATTTCCATAACAGATACGCCTAATAATGAGGGAAAAAAAAACAAATTCTCACTCTTCATCGACGCAATATTTGGTGTACAAATGTTTATAATATTGTGCTCTGGACGCATTATTTCGTGTATAGATATGCATATTTTGGTGCTAATCGGTAACTATCAAAATGGTGTAAAAATAATACCATATTTATTTTCCTAAAATCAAGGGATATATTCAATATCATATTTCCATAATGAATACGCCTAATAATGAGGGAAAAAAATGAATTCTCACTCTTCATTGACGAATATTTTGGTGTACAAATGTTTATAATATTGTGCTCGACGCATTATTTCGTGTATAGATATGCATATTTTGGTGCTAATATAACATGAAATATGGCGTATTTGGATGTTTATTTCAGACTAAACACTGGTATTTAAGTTGGTATAAAAATATTGACAATATTGTACATTGGAAGCATATTTTGGTGTATACATATGCAGACTTGATTGCTTTATAACCATAAAAATATGGTATAGAAATAATTCCATTACTGTACCTGAAATTATATTTTGGTATATACTTGTCCAATATTTGGTGATACTATAAGTATTCAGTAGTGCATTGTTAGATGTTTAATTGAGAATATTGTATAATAATATTGACAATATTGTATATTTTGAAAATTATTTTGTGTATACATTTGACTGATTTGGTGTACAAATATTGACAATGTTCAGACAACCCAATGCATCCGATAGAGTTGTTGGCAGGAATCTTGTCCTCAACTTGGGCATCACAAATTTCAAGTCAGATTTGGCAGTCTTAGACCTATTATTAACGTTACGTGCACTCTTGTTCGCCCCTGGAGATGCCGATCTTTTCCTGTTTCCTCTTGCCATTAAAAGTTATCAACCTGGTATTGACAACATGAACAATATTAAAGGCGTAACTCAAGCATCGTGTATCAAATAAAAATACACAAATGACAAACTAATCGTACAAATCGTATGAAACTTATTTGTATACTAGAATAAAACTATTTAAACACCATGTGTGATTATGCATTCATGGATTATATATACACATGACTAAACATTAATGGCAAAAAATACATCGTTTTGGAAGAATCACTATAACATTAAACATTACACCATTCAATAACTAAAAATACATCGCTTTTATCAACTTTTATACCAAAAAAATCTCCAACAACTATGCCCTATTCCGCATAAAAGCATATCCAAAACAAATAAAAAAACTAGAAAATCGTCTAGACAAAATCGAAAATCAAAACCCTAGGTACTTCAAAATAAAAAAAAACCAAACAAGATGCATACTCTTTTTACTACAAATTACTTCAAATATCCAAAATCTACAGTTGAATAGTTCAACAAAAATAAAAAAAAAAAACATGTAAAGTAAAATCCCTTACTACCAAAATTTCGAACCAAAATTGAAATAAAATGAATCAAACACTTACCTTTACCATTTTTTGGAAGAATCAAGAACACTCTCGGTTCGGATGTGTGTTGTTGTCGAAAAATAGAGAGGAACCTTCGAACGAAAAAAAAAAACTCAATTGTTTGAACACCGCCACGACCGGCACCAAACAGAGAAAAGGGAAGGAGAGAGAAGTAAAATTTGGGAGTTTTGCAATTTGATGGACTGGAGTGGAATGAAAAATGGGGATGAAGTAATTGAAATCCCCAAAAATGGGATTATCGGAGGTTACCAAAACTCGCCGAATTATCTTGTGTACAAAATGACTTTTGTGCCCTTAATTGGGCGAAATTGATTTTTTTTTTAAAAACAAAAAGCGAAAAAATCGGGCCTTTAGATTTGTTAGATTAATGGCTTAAATTGATCCACACCGCCACATGGTAAGCCCTCTGCCACATTTGATCATATACCTATATATATATATATATATGTGGATTGATGAGGTTTATTAAGGAAAAGATATTTTTTTTTGCAACACGGTAATGCATATTTTAATATTCTTTTGTACTTTCGATTTATTTTCTCCATTTGATTGCCTGTAAATCCCGATTTGTTTTTTATCAAGATAGGTATCTTATATTTTTAGAATGTACATGTATGTAATATAATTACCGATAATTTTTCTTTTATGGCAACATAATGTAACATTAAATTCTTGTTTTAGCTTTTTTTTTAACTTTTGAATTATTTTCTCTATAATTATGTGTGGGAATTTTTTATGAAATTTGTATATTATATGTTTGTAATGTATGAATGTAATATACTGGTCTCAATTAATCAATAATTAATATTTGGAATAATCCATTATATGAAAAATTAAAAAAATAATTAAATTTCCAGAAATAATAGGAGTAATCATAATAATTATATTGCCAACAACTATAATTAATGACTAACATATTACCGAAAAAAATTTCATTGCAATCCCAATTTGTGCGTATCAAGTTTTAATGGAATATAATTACAGAATATTGAATGGAATCTGATAAAAATTTACCAAATATATCACATAAAATTATCTAAAATAAAATTAACGCCAATTATAGAGTGATAATCATACCATTTGGATAAAGTAAATGATTTATATATTCTAGCCGCTATTAATCTGCCCCTTAAATATTGTACAAATTTTTTAACCCAAAAGAACATATTCCCTTTCACTTTCTTAATATCCCGCTTTTTAGAGCATCCTTAGTGGTGTATGTTTCTTCTATTTTAGTTTGTTGAAACGTTGGGTTATTTAACCTACAAATGTAATTTTTGATTTTGGCTTTTATAATATTCTACCATTTTGATAAAAAAAAATCATAAATATTGTACGATATTTTAACCCAAAACAAAATATTCATTTCCACTTTTAGAAAGTGGTATTTAGGTGGAAAACAATTTTAGAAAGAGGTTTGTTATTATATATATATAGATATACATATATATATATATATAGATATTTAAGCATTTCCAATTTTAAATCATGCTCTATAGAAATTAAAAGATTCAACATTTATTTGTGATTGCAATCAAGATTTAACTTTAATTTCGGTATTTTTTATAGTCACTTAGTCAATTTAAACCATATTTAACTAAATTGAATAGGATATATTATTGAATTGGATACCAAAATTAATCTTCCCTATATGTTTTCTCCTTAACTTTAGTATACATACCAAAATTTAAAAGTCAATCATATTAATTTGGATTCCAAAATCCAAAAAGAAAATTAGAAAAAGTTTTTAGAAAGTGTTATTTAGGCGGAAAACAATTTTAGAAACCATTTTGCTTTTATATATATAGAGATTTTTTGTAAAGAAATTTGAAAATCTCAGTTATATTGAAACTTGAATTGTTATTAAGTCAAAATTTTAAACATTAAATTATTTAAATCTACAATTTTAAATGGAAAAGTATTTATTTTAAAAAGAAAAGTCATGCATAGTTTATAACTACATTGCATTAACAAAAACATAAAACTAGATATAACATACCATTCGTGAAATATAATCTATTATATCCTAAAGAATTTAATTAAATTTCATAATATTTTCTTATTTATAGTGAAAATCGAAAAGCTAAACTAAATCATGGATAAAACAAATAAAAAAGAATTTTGTCGAGAAGCATACGAGTGTTTTGTAAAGTAAACACTTAAAGATAATATGAATTTGAATATAGTTGCTAGTAATAGGTAATAAAAATAGATGCAATAATAGAATTATATTTATATTTTTTTAAGAAAAATTGTCGGGCTAGCGGACTAGTTCTAATGGGCTGGACTAAATGACCAGGATCAAAAAAGGCTCGAATCTAGTCGAACCAAAATAATTTAGTTATAACCCTTTTTTCTCGGTTTAAATGTGCTTTACTAGTCGGACTTTAAACACCTTTAACATATCTAGTCGGGGGCCAAGTCACATTCGAATATCATGGACACTTGCGCATGCATGCTATCGGAGTTAAGTGTAAATGGCTCCCTAATGCCAATTGATTTTAGGCGAACCCGGTAGCGCTTGAGATCCTTTAAATGGTATCGAGCCGGGTCATCGGTTCGATTCCTAGAAGGAAACAATCACCGAGTGGGAGAATGTTAGGTTACAAGGTGCATCATCATTAGTGCAATGGTGATAGGCTAGGGGGCCAAATTACAATTGAATGTCATGGGCGCTTGCACATGTAAGCTATAAAGTTAATAAAGGGTATGCACTCTCCATAATGCCAATTGGTTTTAGACAAATTGATAGCGGCTTAGATCCAACACTTTTGGTTCTTTGGTTTGAAATAGTTGTGAATAATTTACTATGTACCTAAGTAAAGTTAATAGAATTTTTTATTTTTAATTCTACTGGAGGAATGTTTAGGGTATCTACAATGGTTTTAGGTTCAAACCTCTCTTTTAGGGGATCCCACATTAACATGTCTAAAAAGTAAAAATATACTATTTTCTCCACAATCGAAAACCTCCCACCAAATGCAAAATGGCGCCGAAAGTTGTCCCTGTAGGAGTTTCTCGCCTGCTTTTCATTTTCCATTTGATGAAGATCTTCCCGATTACATCTCTCATAGCGCTACCTCTGGTTTTTATCATCGTCATCTACTTTCTTATTTTTCTTTTTTCACATAGGATTTATCTTTTTGAAAAACCTTTTTTCCTACTTAAGTTTAGTTCTAGCCTCCCAGTTTAATATGTCGTGCCTCTTCTCATCCCTCTCATCTTTCTGTCTTGTTTGCTTGGTCAGTGTCATAGATAATCTGAGGTTTTTATCTCCGCTTATCTCACGCATCAACGATTTCCAGTCCTTTGATTTATAATTTTGGTTTGTTGTGGAACACCTCAATGGACGACCGCATCGAGGAAGAAACACAAGTTTTGGACTTAGATGTCGAAATTTCAAATACAGACCATGGAAGTAGACCGCAAGGGTACTGTATTGCGGGTCGATTGTGCACTCAGAAATCCTTTAATTTGTTTTGCCTGCTACAAGTCATGAAAAAAATCTTGGAAGGCTAGAAAATGTTTTTCCGCACGAGAATGGGGTAAAAACTTGTTTCTATTCAGCTTTGATTAAAAAAAAAGAAAACGATTAGGTTCTTAATAACCAACTGTGGCACTTCGAGGGATTTCTTTTTGCTTTGAAGAATATTACAGGAAATTAACAACCATCAACCTCACCATATCACAAGCGTCGTTGTGGATTCGATCATACGACTTGCTCATAGAGTGTATGAATGCTAAATCACTGCACCTTATAGCCAAGAAAATCGGATACTTTGAGACATGGGATTCTCCACAAGATGGATTAGTTGGCAAATCAGCAAGGTTTAACGTTTCTATTTGCATCACTAAGCCTTTATCGAAGGGTTTAAGCATTAAACAGAAAGGAGAATAACTTTGGATCCCACTAAAATATGAAGCAGTACCAGTATATTGTTTTCGTTGCGGGATTATTGGCCATCATTTCAGAGCCTGCGAGGAGTTTGATAGCAATGAAGCCTCTGACCCAGCTGAGGCCAAATATGGTCCGCGCTTGAAAGCATCTCCCTTCAAACGCCCTCGAAACACAACCACCAACTCCACCAAACCTACACCACCAATCTCCAAAACACTAAACTTTTCGACTAAATCCACCGATGATATTAACTTTATTCCCACACCAAAGACCCACCCCACCGAGAGACACAAATCACCCCTAATCGTACCACCCTTCGAGACCCTCACACTCTCACTCACAGAATCAAACAAGCCCCAAAAAAAAAAACCCGGTTATTATCACATCCCCTGAGCCTCCCCGAAACAGCACCCCTATTAGCCACCCATTCCTAGAACAAGAAATAACAACCCACATCTCTCATCCTTCCCTAAATAAAGATATACCTCACACAAAATCAAGTACCCATACCACAACGTGTGAATTCCCAGACTCCTATCACCACTAACAACATCTTACGTGAAGCACTATCCACACACAATATCCTCATCAAGAACCTACAGAAACCCAAACTTCAACTCATGTAAAAACCACTAGTCCCAATAACCAAAAGCACCCCGCACATACATGGCAATCAATACCCAACCGACAACCCCTCCTCACAAAAGCCTCAAAATCAATTCCAAAAAAAGAGAAAGCTTCCAAAAACTTTAATTGTAGCGATTCCCATGGACCTGGATAACCTCGAGAAAAATCTAAACTTACAGAACGTGGATGTCCCTTGAGATTATTCTCTAATGGCGGAGACTATGGACTGTCAGTCCCACCGAGACTAATGACTTGCTATAGTTGGAATTATCGTGGGCTTGGAAACCCCCGAACAGTTCATGTGCTTACACGAGAAATAATAAATAAAGATCCCACATTGGTGTTCCTTATGGAAACCAAATTATCGAGTGATGAAATATCTCTCGATATGTAACAAAGTAAATATGAAAAAACTACCACATTGTTGATTGTGACGTGAGTTCGGGAGGAAAAAGATGCGCTTTTTGTTTAATGTGGAAGGATAACATACAAGTCCATATTTAGTTCACTTCACTTCACACTATAGATGCCAATATCAATGAACATGGGCTTTCTACCCGTGGCATCTCACTTGCATCTATGGTTGGCCAGAGGATATGCAAAAACAAAAAACATGGCAGTTCATGAAGGAAATGAAAAGCAATGACGGAATGGCATTGTTGTGCTTAGGTGATTTTAATGAGATATTGTATCAATTCGAAAATATTTGAGAGAGGCTAAAAGATGAAACCAAAATAGCTTCCTTTCGGGAGTGTTGTCTATTTGCGAGTTGGATGATTTAGGCTTTGAGGGGTATCAATACACTTGGACAAATAGACAGTCCAAGCTAACATCCAAGGAAGATTGGGGAGGTGTTTGGCAAATATTCAATAGGTTGGCGATTTCCGATTATCGAGTCGAACATCATGTATGGATTGCTTCCCACCATTGCCCAATAATTATATCGTGGTGCAAAAAGGCACTCAACAAAAGATGCGGGAAGAACGATCGCTCCGATTTGAAAATATGTGGCTTCAAGATGAGTCTTGCAAACTATTTATCAAAAATGTGTGGTCTTTATCAATAAATGAATCAACCCTAGAAAATCTACGGGCAAAGATTCATGATATGGGCGTCTCATTGATATCATGGGAGTCATCACATTTTGGCAATGTTAAGAAATAAATTGCTTTATCCCGTGAACAACTCCAATGTATCCATGCTCGACGCAAATGACCGAAATTGTGCAAAGGCAAGATGCCTAGAGCACAAAATCGCTATGCTTATGAAACGCGAAGAGACAATGTGGTATCAAAGGGATCGAACAAATTGGATGAAAGATGGCGACAAAAATACGACTTTCTTCCATAAGACGACCAATGGGAGGCAGAAATGCAACTTCATTGAATAGATTGTGGGAGATAATGGTAATAAGGTGGAAGATCATGAACAGATAACAGAGATGCTTACAAATTATTTTCAGCAACTGTTTTGTTCCACAACAAACCAAAATATGCATCCGGTTCTGGACACCGTGGACACAAAAATGACAGAAGAGTTCAATGATTTTCTTAGCACCCCATTCTCTGAAGCAGAAATTGGCAAATCACTCTCCCAGACACTACCCTTCGAAGGCCCTGGGGCCGGGCCGCCGGACGGATGCCCGCCTTTTTACCAATATTTCGCCAATTGTGCGTTCGAAAATTTTGTCGATTACTCTTAGTATTCTTAATAATAATGTCGATCCCTCCCCTAAAAATACTCATATAGTTCTTATCCCGAAAAAGAAAAGTCCTTTAGTGATTTTAGGCCTATTAGTTTATGTAACATAATTTTTAAACTAATTTCTTAAACCATAGCTAATAGGCTTAAAATTGTGCTCCCTCATATTATTCATTCTAGCCATTCGGCTTTCGTACCGGGACGCCTCATCACAGACAATGCTTTGCTTGCTTTTGAAATTTTCCATGCTATGAAATCTAATACATTTCAAACGTGGGTCTTTCACTTTGAAACTCGACATGAGAAAGGCTTATGATCGAGTTGATTGGGATTTTCTTCAAAATATTATGCTCCGTCTGGGTTTTGAAGTAATTTTGTCTCTCTCATAATGCGTTGTGTATCTTCAGTTTCCTACCACGTGCTTACTATTAGTGTACCTAGTCCCACTTTCACCCCAACACGAGGTCTTCGACAAGACGATCCCATCTCCCCTTATCTGTGCAGAGGCTTTAATTTTTCAGCTCTTCTCCGCAGATCCGAAATAATTGGAGGTATCCACGAGATCAAAATCTGCAAAAGAGCGCCCTCTATTTAACACTTATTTTTTTGCAGATGACATCTTAATTCTTTGACGAGCAAACACAAAGGAAGTTGACAAAATTAAAAAACATCATCTCGGCTTATAGTGAGGCATCCGCCAAGCGGTAAACTTTGAAAAATCTGAAATTAATTTCAAGAAAGGGGTAAATGATGGTACATCGATGGAATAGGCAACAATACTTGGGGTGCATCGAGTTGAGAAGCACACTATCTACCTCGCTAACCCGCCAAGTGGGGAGATCTAAAAGAACTTATTTTCCACCTCTCATTGAACGCAGTTGGGAAGAATCTCAAGAATTGGAAATCGAGTTGAGTTGTTTCTTGTCGCCTCAAAGCTACTTGCCAAACAATAAATTCTATCACTTCAAATTTTTGGTGGGGGAAAAGAAATGACGTAAAAGAATCCATTGGGCATCTTGGAAAAATTATGCTCGTCAAAGATGGAAGGAGGATGGGATTTAGAGAGCTATATCCACCTTTAACAAGGCGATGCTCGCAAAACAAGGATGGAGATTAATATAGGATGAAGACTCAATTTTAGCTCAAACTCTAAAAGCCCGCTATTTCTTGAGTGGGAACTTCTTGACCGCCAAGCACGTTACAACCCCGCTTTTACATGGTGAAGCATCTTGGTAGGAAGAGAAAGCCTTCGCAAAGTAATTAGGTAGAACATCGGAGATGGCGATCGCCTGTAGTATGGGATGACCGCTTCGCTTCCTGGAAATGGATTTCAAAGTTCAAACAATAAATGAAGATTGGTAACTAATTTACTGGTCGGTGATCTAATTAATGTGGAAGAGCATAGGTGGGATACGAAAATAGTCGTCAAATTTTGAATCAAGATGGGGCAACCCAAATACTCCAAATTCCTTTGAGGAATTCTTGGAGCAACGATTGTATTGCGTGGCATTTTTCGCGAATTGTATTTATTTGGTTAAATCCAAGCTCTTTCTATGGACAACACTTTGGGCATGGATCCGACACATTCAGGTAACGTATCACACGTTTAGAAATGGATTTGGAAACTGAACATACCCCTAAAAGTTTAAATTTTTCTTTGGAAAGTCATGTCTGGAATTCTACCAAGTAAATATATGCCTCATTGTGCCGGAGGTCGTGGGATGTCCCTCCAATTTGCGAGAAGATGTGGTGAATCGATTAAGACGGAGCATGCATTAAGAGACTGCCCGTGGAGCAATTTCTTTTGGCAAGCTTTCCCGCTTCGTTTGAATCACCTATTAAACACACCAGGTTCATCCATGGCTAATATGATTGAAGAGGTCACTAAGGTTGATAGTGAGGACTTTGTCTGCTTGTTTGCTTCTTTATTATGGACATTATGGTTTGCGAGAAACTTGCTTACATTCCAAGGGAAAAAAACTCATACAGAATGCTACATCATTGCCTCAATATGCTTACGAGAATACCAAGATAGCCATTCTCAACGCAAATCATCAGTAACCACTCAAAGAATGGAGGAAGATTGAATACCTCCACCGGTTGGAGTGATAAAGATAAATACGAACGCCTCAAATGTGATGGGAATGAGTTCGGGGATAGGAGTAGCTTTACGCAACCAGAATGACGAGATAGAACGAGTCTGCGCTAAAAAACTAAACTCGGTTTACCCAATCGATGTTGTTGAAGCATTGACATGCCGAGAAGGACTTCTATTAGCTCACAAATTCCACTACACCAATGTCATGGTTGAACTAGACCATTTGCATGTTGTGAACGAACTCCACAGACAAACAAGAAACTTTTCATACTTGGGTAATGTCTTAGAAGATATCCACAAAATTAGTCGAATTTTCCTCATTCAAGTTCTACCATATCTCCGGGAAGGAGCACTGGCCATAATTTAGCACACTTTGCTTTTTATTCACCATGTAATGGTTTGTATGTGGGTGAAGCACCACAAAACATTATGACTTTTGTTTCCAGTTGAATGAAATCAATTTTTTCTCAAAAAAAAAGAAAAAAAACCTCCCACCAACTTTGTATGGCCCCACACTTATTCATCTCTTTTTAATAATGTTTTTCTTTTTATTTCTTGAGAAAACTTGGCTTGTACATACAAACGAGGTTGTGGTGACAAACCCCATTTACAATGGCATGAGGTTTTTTTGTTAGTTTTTTTCCTCCAAAAACCTCATAGAAACCTCCATTTATGAGTTTTTGACGAACTTACTTAGTTGATTTATGCAAGATATATTTTGTTTGAATCTTAGGGTGCATTTGGATGGGGGGATTTGGGAGGAGGGATTTGAAATCGTTAGCTAAATCCACAACCATTTTTGGCATATAAATCCAAATCAATGGATTTCAAATCCCTCTTTAAGTTTTAGTTCATTTTCAAAGGATTTCAAATTCCTCCCAAAACCTAGTCATTTGAAATCCATTCTTTTTTTCCCCTTTATGCTCACTTGCATATTAATTCACACACTTACACATATTTCACATATTTACACACACTACACACATATTACACACATTTACACACACTGCACACATTTACACACGCTACACACACATTACACACATTTACACACACTGCACACATTTACACACACTTCATACATTTGCACGCACTTCACACATTTACAAAATAATAAGATTATATATTTTATTTTTGTTTATTAAATATCAGTTAAGAAAATAAATAGAGCTCCTAAATTTTTTTTTTATCAAAAACTACGATGGATTTGAAATCCTTACACAAATCCATATCATCCAAACAAGAGGTAGATTTCAAATCCAATGACTTTGAAATCCATTCATTTGAAATCCTTTGGAATTTCAAATCCCTCCATCCAAATAGGCCCTTAGGTTTAGTATACTCTACGTATTCCAGAATCTTCATCATTTATTTATTTTGCCCCATAACGAGTTCTAGTGTTTGTTATGGCTACAAATAAATGACACTTTGCCTTCGGTCGTAGTTGGTTCTGTTGTTTTTCTCATTTATTTATTCTTCGTGTTTATCGTATATACTCCTTAGTTTTGTTAAAGAATTGATAATTATTTTCCAATCCTCCTCCTTTTACTATGTGATTTTTCAATATACCATTTGAAACCTTTAGTTTCCAAAAGAGCAATATATATAATTGAGAAAAATTTGCCAACTCATGATATTTCTTATTTGTAGTGGTTGTTATGGTCTTTCATTAAAAATGTTTCTTCTTTTGTTGCGCCATTTGAAAACTTCTACTGCATTTATTCACAAGTCTAGCTATCACAATATGTTTTTGATGGATCATTATTCGTAGTATTTGCATAAGTACTCTAATTTATTTAATTTGTATCCATATTATCTATTTGAAATTCTTTTCATCATATGTATAACATTAATTTCACTTCAGAAGCATTACTATATCAATTGCCACATTTCCAAACACATTATTGCAATAAACATGCTTAAAATTCCTCTCGTACTATATATTAACCTAATAATGTAACCCTTCGTCTTCTCCTTGTATCCTTCGGTAATTTCTCTCATGGATATGAGCAACGTTCGTACACTGCATCAATATAGATTAAAAAAAAATCAGAACTTTAATAATCACCAATAATTCACTATGGTTTATAATTAATGTACTACAAAGTACTCGGATGGATACAAAACACACAAAACATGAAATCCAAAAGGAGAAAGTGAACTTGCCAGGATTGGTCATTGAAATAAAACCAAGGCCTTCTTTGCAAAAATCACCTTCCCGATAGAATTTATCAAGGATCCACGAAGCGTGTCCATATAAAGTATTGGGTTCAAAACATAGACCACCTGGTTGAATCGGGCTACAATCAAATTCATGGCACCCATAATCTAAAAACGCTTGCAGTTGGTCGAGCGGAGCACCCGTATTAGCCACACACCAACCAGGCAAGTACTGGAAAAAACCTGCTTGAAATTAGTTATATATACAACTACATACATTAATTTTAGGGATAATTACAAAAAAAAAAATCCTGAGGTTCGGGCTAATTATCTCTTACATTATTTTCAAAAACAAAAATATTTCAAACCCCCTTATAAATATAAGATGCAGTTGCCCCCTCAACTTTTAGAAATAATCAAACCTCATCGAGGGTCTTTTTGTAATTTTTTTAAAATATCTCTAGATTTTTTTGTAACTAGCTAGCCCAAATCTTTTTTTTTATCATGCATCATTTAAGTTTATCTTCAAAATCAGGTATATATTACTTGAAAATTGTTGCAGATAAATCAATAAAAATTATCAAAAAACAATATTAATTATTGAATCTTATAAGACATACTTAATTACCTTCTTATTGCCACTCAATGTTGGGTTTTTGCGGCATGAGCATAGAGCAACCTGACAACAGTAAACTAAGAAGAAATATTGGGAGAATGTTATTCGTGTTGGAATTGTTGGAATAGTTGTGAAGGAAATTATCTACTTTTGGGGTGCGATTTTCTTGGGACCTCGATTGTCTAATGACAAAGTAAAAGTCGATTCTTGTTCTACTCCGTTGAGAACATTAAAATCGAATATTTGTTTGTCCAAAATGGTGTTTGGATGAAGGAGAAATTAAAGCTTAAAGATGATGTATTGAAATTAATTTAAAAGAAGAAACCATGTGGGTTTGTCTTCTTTTAAAGGTGGGTTTGTTCCACATGGAAAACAAAGGCATTTTAGACTAGTATATATAATGCCACCTTTTAGTAAGGTGTAAGTTTATATTGCATAGAGGCTCTCTCTACACGCGCGCCCGCAGGGGGTGCAAATCACGGTCCTGGTTCGAGCTCAAACCACCGACTTGTGAGCTTGTGCGCGACCCTGCGTACGAATGTCGGACCGAAATCGAGCCACGTAGTCTAGCCTATGTTTGCTGATTTTATTTATTTTCAATTTTAAAATCCATAATAATAGATTTTTAATTCGGATTTAAATTTATTTGTAACAAACAACATATTAATGGTCGAGTCAATTTTCAGCTATATAAGTAGTGGTTTTCCAAAATCTAAACATAGAAAAATCTCCATCCGCACTTCATATACTTTCTTGCATATTGTTCTCAAAAATCCCTTTGGCCTCCTGCATTTTTGGTGATATTTTCCAGTGTTTCTTGATTCGCGGATAGAAAGGTAGTCCGGTTATCCGTCTTATCCTGGGAAACAGACGTCCGAATAGGGGGACGAATCTGTTTTAAGGATAGTGTGTCAAACACACGATTCGGGCCATTTTCTTTTTTGTCAAATTAAATTGGTTTCAATAATAATTTTCAAGTTTTTTTTGCAAATTGTAATTTCGATTATATTTTGAATTCTTATATTATAAAATGTCTTGCTCTAATTTTGCAACAAACTTAAAACAGATTTTTCCGAAAGATTATTTACGTGGTACGATTTATAATTATCGATTAAATTTTATCAAGCTTAAATCAAAATTGCACTAAATCAAGTTACATGTTAATCATATAGGCAATGTTTTCGGATTAATATTTTCATTCATTTAATCCATATATACGCCCTCGATTTACGAATTTTTTTAACACTTTGGTTAATGAATTGTTGCTATATCTTTCTTTGATTTGTAAAGTAGAAATTGGCAATCATTACTCCACCAATTTCTTAAACAAAAATTGGTTTTAATTTCAAAAGTATTAGATATAGCGATTTCAACGATTCAATTTGTCTTGTCCGAATTCAGTGGGTGGTTTTTTAAATATATGTAATTTTAATTTGAATAATAATTCAATTGGTCTAATCCAATTTGTTTGTTGCCTTAAAAATTTTCGAAATCTTTCTGTAAAGTGAATTTTATAATTCACTTTGATTCAGTAACTTAAATTATGTATTCGATAACAAGCTTATTATATGTTTGTGTTCTGAACTTATTTGAGAAAGTTGGCTCGAATATTATACCCGTGCTATTTGGAGTGGAAGGAAATTTCATTGGACCTTATAATAAAAAGTTGAACAATTTATTTTGTTCTTGTCGGATTTGTTCCGATTAATCGAAGTACTAAACTTTGATTTGTTTTTCAGAAATGGCTTCTGATGATTTAAACTCGGGAGTTCCGATTGGCGCTAATGAGACAAATGTTACGCCCAATCCAGTTGTGCCCAATCCAGTGGTTATCCCGGTTGTGCCTCGGGTAGTGGCTAACCCCACTGTTAATGTGCCGGTGAATCATGCTGAGAAACCGGAGAATTCAACGGTTTGGATTTCAAACGTTGGCAGAAAAATACTTTGTTTTACTTGACGACGTTGAACCTAGCAAGGTTTTTAATCAAGATCCTCCGGTTGAGTGAGGATGAAACAGATGTTCAAGCCGCTTACGCTGTTGATGCTTGGAATCATGCGGGTTTTCTTTGTAGAAATTATGTAATGAATGGTTTAGCGATCTTTGTATAATGTTTATAGCTCTAAACGAATCACTAAAGAATTGTGGGAGTCATTAGACCACAAGTATAAGTCCGAGGATGCAGGGGGGCTAAAAAATCTATAGTTGGCCGTTTCCTAGACTTTAAAATGATTGATTCCAAGTCGTAATAAGTCAAGTACAAGAAATTCAAATGATTATACATGATATTCTTCTTTGAAGGGATGTTTTTGAATGAAACTTTCCAAGTGGCTGCAATAATTGAAAAATTGCCACCTGCTTGGAAAGATTTCAAGAACTATCTGAAGCACAAACGAAAGGAGATGAACGTTGAAGATCTGATTCTTAGGCTTCGGATTGAAGAAGATAACAAAGGATCTGAAAGGAAAATGTTCAATCATGTGGTCGCTAAAGCCAATGTTGTGGAGCATGGCGAAAGCTCCAAAGGGAAAAAGAAAACCGGGAAAACTGGTAAAGGGTTCAATAATTTGGGACCGAAAGGAGGCATCTCCAAAAAGAAGTTCGAAGGGAAATGCTTCAATTGTGGCGGCAAGGGTCACAAGGCATCTGATTGCAAGAAACCGAAAAGAAGAATCGGGAGGCAAACATGGTTGATCACATTTCTCAAGAAGTGTCGGATATGAAATCTGCGGTGATCTCCGAGGTGAACCGTGAGATCAAACCCGAAACAATGGTGGATTGATTCTCGTGCGACTAGGCACGTGTGTTCTGTCGAGAGAAATGTTTAGTTTCTTTGAGCCACCAAGACGGCGAGAAGTCGTACATGGAAATTCAGCTACTTACGAGGTCAAGGGAAAAGGCAAAGTGGTTCTCAAGATGACGTCCGGAAGGAACCGACTCTAAATAATGTGTTATTTCTACCGGACATTCGTAAGAATTTGGTGTCCGGTTTGCTTTTAGATAAGCATGGTTTTCGCATTGTTTTAGTCGGGGTTGTTACTTTGTTAAAAAATGGGATGTTTGTAGGCAAGGGTTATGCTACTGATGGGTCATTTTTAAGCTCAATGTAATGGTTGTTAAATCAAAAGCTAATAAAATGAAGAATGCTTCATTTTACTTGCTTGAGTCTTCCAAATTGTGGCATGGTAGACTAGGACATGTTAATTATGATACTTTACGTAGATTAATTAACTTAAATTGTATACCAACATTCCATATTGATTCCAAACACAAGTGTGAAACTTGTGTAGAGGCAAAGTTAACAAGGACATCATTTAAAAATATTGAAAGAAATAATGAACCACTTGATTTAATTCACACCGATGCATGTGATTTAAAATCGACACAAACACGTGGTGGTAACAAGTATTTCATTACTTTTATAGATGATAACACAAAGTTTTGTTATGTGTATCTTCTTAAAAGTAAAGATGAAGCTATAGAGAAATTTATTCTCTATAAAAATGAAGTTGAGAATCAACTCAATAAGAAAATTAAGGTGTTAAGAAGTGATCGTGGAGGTGAATATGAATCACCTTTTGCTGAATTCTCGTGCCCAACACGGAATTAGACACCTAAACTACAAAGACCTTATTCACCTCAACAGAATGGCATTGCGAACGAAAAAACCGTACACTTAAAGAAATGATGAATGCCATGTTATTAAGTTAAAGCACTCCGTCAGAACATGTGGGGGAAGCCGTCTTGGCGGCTAATTACCTTTTAAATAAGGTACCCGTAAGAAATTAGACAAAAGTCCTTACGAGCTATGGCATGGAAGAATGCCATCCTACAAATACTTACGAGTGTGGGGGTGTCTTGCTAAGGTTGCTATACCTACACCAAAGAAGGTGAAGGTAGGTCCCAAAACTATTGACTGCATATTTATTGGATATGCACATAACAATCTTCAATGATCAGTTTCTTGTGCATGAATCTAAAGTTGAAGATATACACAAGAACACGATAATTGAATCGAGAAATGCCTCGTTCTTTGAAAATGTATTTCCGTGTAGATCGAGAGAAGAAGCAAGCTCTTCTAAACGGATACATGATTCAATGAACAAGAGCAAGAAGAAGAGGTAGAAATTAGACGCGCGAAAACGAGCTAGGATAGAAAAATCTTTTGGCCCATTTTCTAACCTACATCTTTGGAAAGTGAACCTCAAAGTTCTGAGAAGCTATAACTTCTTCCTCAAGGACCATTATGGAAAGAGGCCATAAAAAGTGAAATTGATTCCATCTTGCAAAACCATACATGGGAACTAGTGGATCTTCCTGAGGGAAGTAAACCACTAGGTTATAAATGGATTTTCAAGAAGAAAATGAAGGCGGATGGAACAATTGATAAGTACAAGGCTAGACTTGTAATTAAAGGTTCTGAGACAAAAAAGAAGGCCTTGATTACTTTGATACGTATTCTCCAGTTACGAGAATAACCTCCATTAGATTGGTACTTGCAATTGCCGCATTGCGAAATCTTGAAGTACATCAAATGGATGTAAAAACTGCTTTTCTAAACGGAGATTTAGAAGAGGAGATTTACATGGAACAACCTGAAGGGTTCTCTCGCACTGGGCAAGATAACAAGGTTTGTAAACTAGTCAAGTCATTATATGGCTTGAAACAGGCAGGCCCAAAACAATGGCATGAAAAATTTGATAATGCGATGAAGGAGTGTGGATTTAAAATAAATGAATGTGATAAATGTATTTATGTTAAAGACACTCGAAAATGGCTATGTCATTTTGTGTCTTTATGTAGACGCGGCATGCTTATCATTGGAAGTAATGAAAAAATAATTAAATCCACTAAAGATATGTTGAACTCGAGGTTTGACATGAAAGATATGTGTTTAGGCGACGTGATCCTCGAAATAAAGATTTCTAGAACTTCAAATGGACTGACACTTGATCGGTCACATTATGTGGATAAGATTCTAGAAAAATTTAGTAAGGATGACACGTGGATAAGATATGTTGAACTTCAAATGGACTTCCTATAGACACGAGTCAACATCTATCAAAGAATAGAGGTGAGGCTATGTCTCAATTGGAATACCCACGAGTCATAGGAAGTCGATGTACTTAATGAGTTGTACAAGACCAGGCATTGCTTATGCGGTGAGTAAATTGAGCAGATACATGAGTAATCCAAAGACATGAACACTGGAAAAGTACGGTGAGAATACTTAGGTATTTAAGATACACTCGTGATTTTGGACTGCACTATACAAGATATCCTTCTGTTATTGAAGGATACAGTGATGCTAATTGGATATCTGATATTAAAGACTCTAGGTCTACAAGTGGATTTGTATTCACTTTAGGAGGTGCAACCATATCATGGAAATCTTCTAAGCGGTGACGATTATAGCTAGATCCACAATGGAGTCTGATTTATAACTTTAGACAAGTGTGGAGAAGAAGGCTGAATGGCTCCGGAACTTCTTAGAAGATATTCCAAAATGGCCAAAGCCTGTGCCAACAATTTGTATACATTGTGATAGTCAATCAGCGATTGGCGGGGCCGAGCAATATGTATAATGGTAAGTCTAGACACATTAAATGCGTAGACACAATACCATTAGACAACTACTCTCAACTGGTGTTATCTCTATTGACTATGTGAAGTCAAAGGATAATATAGCGGATCCGTTAACCAAAGGGTTAAATCGAGAGTTAGTTGCAAAATCATCAAGAGGAATGGGACTTAAGCCTCTGGAAAAATGAGTTGATACAATGGAAACCCAACCTAGTTGACTGGAGATCCCAAGATCTAGGTTCAAAGGGACAACCTAATTGTAAAAAGACTATATGATCATCGGGGGATTTTCCTTGTCCGTTCCATTCCTTAACAAAGAAGCCCGTGAAAAGAAGAGGATAAACATTTGGCTTTTAATGATTCTTGTGCGTCGGTAAGCCGAGCTGGGTAGTGCGGGCTACTCTTAAAGAAGAATCACCTATGTGAGAGAGAAGTGGGGCCGCTTCGAAGAGAATTGTGTGAGGCTCAATTCTTAGAACCTCTTGCAGAACCAGGCGTATGTTCAGGGCCATGAATGAACATAACAATGAGAACTGAAATATGTTAGGAAGAATCCTGTGTGAGGTATATCATCTTTTACACAAAAGGCAGAACAGTTCAAAGACATCACGTCTACTGATCAGCTAGTAAAGTAAATATATTTTCACAAGGGAAGGTTCAAAGGGTAACACCTACCTATCCTATGCAGGGTTCAACTGTTGGACTTTATCACCAAATCTTTGTATCCTCGTAATTTCCTTCATGTGGGGGATTGTTGGAATTGTTGGAATAGTTGTGAAGGAAATTGCACTTTTGGGGTGCGATTTTCTTGGGACCTCGATTGTCTAATGACAAAAGTAAAAGTCGATTCTTGTTCTACTCCGTGAGAACATTAAAATCGAATATTTGTTTGTCCAAAATGGTGTTTGGATGAAGGAGAAATTAAAGCTTAAAGATGATGTATTGGAATTAATTTAAAAGAAGAAACCATGTGGGTTTGTCTTCTTTTAAAGGTGGGTTTCCTCCCATGGAAAAACAAAGGCATTTTAGACTAGTATATATAATGCCACCTTTTAGTAAGGTGTAAGTTTATATTGCATAGAGGCTCTCTCTACACGCGCGCCCAGATGGGGTGCAAATCACGGTCCGGTTCGAGCTCAACCACCGACTTGTGTGCGGCGCGACACACATACACGAATGTCGGACCGAAAATCGAGCCACATAGCCTAGCCTATGTTTGCTGATTTTATTTATTTTCGAATTTTAAAATCCATAATAATAGATTTTTAATTCAATTTAAATTTATTTGTAACAACATATATTAATTCCTCGGGTTTAATATTCGAATCAAAACTGTAACATCGATTTAAATTGGAATTTAAATCAGAACAACAAATTTTATTGCTATGTAACAGCTATGAAGCTTTAATGGTCAGGTCAATTTTCAGCTATATAAGTAGCTGGTTTTCCAGCAATCTAAACACAGAAAAATCTCCATCTGCACTTCATATACTTTCTTGCATATTGTTCTGAAAAATCCCTTTGGCCTCCTGCATTTTTGGTGATATTTTCCAGGCGTTTCTTCAGTTCGCCGGATAGAAAGGTAGTCCGGTTATCCCGTCTTATCCCTGGGAAACAAACGTCAAGAATAGGGACGAATCTGTTTTAAGAATAGTGTGTCAAACACACGATTCGGGCCATTTTCTGTTTTTGTCAAATTCTGGAAATTGGTTTCAATAATAATTTTCAAGTTTTGCTGCAAATTGTAATTTCCAGTTATACTGAATTCTTATATTATAAATTGTACTGCTCTAATTTTGCAACAATTCGCCATGACTAATTAATTTGACTTTGCTTGACTGTGTGTTTTTCTCCACTTGTTCACAATTCTTGCGAAATGTCACATCTTATATAATTGCTACGATGTGGGCACACACGAAAAGTCTAAGTACAAATTCTAGTACCGTACCTAATATATATTTTTGTAACATGAAAATTTTATTTTTAGATTGTCATTAGATTATCAATACGTTCCGTATAAAAGTATCTTACAATAATCAAGAACTTTGACGATATATGTGCTATTTGTTTACTTCCATTTTTGTAAAAACAAATCTTGAAAATCTCAGTTATATTGAAAATCGAATTGTGATTAATTTATATGTCATCAAGATAATTTGAAGTCATTTCTTTCCTCCTCTACGATCATTCAAATTTTGATTTCCCCAATTTCGTAAAATTTCGATAATCCGAGTTATATTAATTAAATTGTACGTACGTAATTGAACATGATCTTTGACTTTTGAAAGTAATCTTTGAGGTTAATATTTGGGAATTCAACAGCCGACGATGTTCTGTTAGAGTCAGTTTAGGATACTTTTTTTTTCATAGCATGTATTAAATTTCATTTCAATTTTTTTTCAACATTGGCATACCTATCTTTATCTGCATCTCTTTTCTTTTTATTTATTGTATCATAAGGTGTGACAATAACTGTCTCCCCGTGTGAGAGGCTAGGGATATGGATACTAAGGTTGTGATTTATTGTGCTTATGGACGAAGCCATGTAGGGGCCAAGGGGGGCATTGGGCTCCCCTCAAATTTTGGAAAATAAGAGAGATATTTTGGTCATTTCACATTTTAATTTTAAAAAAATAGAAAAATAAGAAAAAGAAAAAGAAAGTGTTCAATTATATTGCATTCCTCTTTCCTACTTTCATTTTTGAATCTTGAAAATATGAGTTTTGATCATTTTTCCATTTTCTTATACTTTTGTACATTATTTAAGCTTTCAAATCATAAATATTAACTTGAATTTTTGCATTATTTTCTTCTACCTCTATTTGTTCTTTTTGGTATATTGATGTAATTGTATTTTGTGATTTATTGTTGAATATTAAGATGTGATTGAATTAATATAATGACTTAATCAAAACGCCTGCTTATTTTAAATTTGACGTATTGTTTTTCACTTTTATACGTGGTAGTCGACAATTGTCCACTTATGTTTTGTA
Organism: Rehmannia glutinosa; assembly: GCA_016081115.2. Taxonomy (NCBI): domain Eukaryota; kingdom Viridiplantae; phylum Streptophyta; class Magnoliopsida; order Lamiales; family Orobanchaceae; genus Rehmannia; species Rehmannia glutinosa. Next base: position 628,309 of record JABTTQ020002013.1, on the reverse strand, counting down.
AAAATGAAAAATAGTCATATTTTTTGAAAGCATGTTTTTAGTTATTTTGACACGCGCGGTCATACCTGTGTTCTCGGATGAGGTACTTAATTATATTTCAAAAAAAACCGACGCGTACATTTTTTGGTAAAGAGTTGTCGATCGGTCCCTAAAATGGAAAAAACAAAAAAGACAAACCGAAAATTTGAACTCAAAAATAGCTAAAACAAAATGGTTATAACTATTTTTATTACGTAGAAGTGGCCAAAAATTCGACGAATTCTTTATATATTAATATTAGTTGGGCCCCCTACTCAAAATTCCCGGTTTTCCACCTTTGGTTGTGTGCTTTCGTCTCGTCCACTTTCATTTTCTGAGTGAATAGTGGTGAAAATTTTTTTGAAAGTGAAAGTAGAATGGATAGAGAAAAAATAATAATTGTGTTGATATGATGGAGAATCTTTTCGAGATATTGATTGTTTGTGGAATCTTTTGTGGAAATAATAATGTAAAACATAATGTAAGAAAATTAAATAAAAGATAAAAGATCGAACCAAAAATAAGCAATATCGATCTCATTTTATACCTTTTGTTATAAAGATTAAGAGTAAAATAACAAAATTGTGATAAAGTAAAGAAATTACCGAAATTATTTATATGAATATGATGAGGAGAGAGAAATAAATAGTATGGTTGAGTATTGGAAAGTGTGAAAATGAAAGAGAAAATTGATTTAATTTTAAAAAGAAATGAGATTTTCTTTTTTTTAAAAAATCACTTATTTCACAAACAATCACGAAAATTTTGAAAATTTTCTCACAACCAAGCATACCCTAAATGGGTTTACTCTAGTGATTTCGAGTCGGCTAAGTGGGTTTTGGACAAAATGGTGTTGAACAAAACGGACTAATTTAAACGGTCCGACAATTTTCCGAACCTAACTCTATCGAGGTTACAAGTAAATGTGTCATTATCATGCTACAAGTTAGAATTTTTAAAATTATATATTTAAATCTAAAATTTTAAATTAGTACATATATAATATTTAAATTTAACATTAAGGTTAAAGCATTCATCATAACAAAAATCAAGCATATTTTATAATTATATTGCATTAACATAATTGTAAAATTCGATGTTTTGAGATCTCAATTTTTAAATTAAAACTAAATAGATAATAAAAACTAAGCGTTTTAACCCAAAAAAAGATGGGGATTACTTTCATTATATATAATTACATGTATGGATATAAGTTGATTTTACAAAATTACATGTTTAAATTCTAAATTTTAAATCGAGCATATAACATTAAATTTCTTATTTAAAGTAAAATTATTCATTAAAAAAGTCATGCATAGTTTATCAATGTATTGCATTAAAAAAAATTATGAAATTAGATTTAATATATCATTTAGAAAATAAAATTCATATACTAAAGAATCTAAAAACATTCGTGATATTTTTTATTTAGATAAAAACAAAAACTAAATTAAGTAATAGATAAAACTAAGAGAAGAACTTTGTCAAGAAATATAACTTTGTTTGATAAAGTTAAATACGTAAAGATGAGGGAAATGCGTATTTGAAAATTATAAAATAGACATAGAATACTAAATCCATAATTATATATATTTTTTAAAGAAAAGGGCGTGCTAGTGAGCTAGTGCTAACTAAGGCTTTGGGCAAAACGATCGGACTATAAAAGGTTATTTAGCCCTACCATATGTTTTCTCGGTTAAACAGGCTGACCCGTCGGGCTTCAACCCATTTAACATCTATAACCAGAGGCTAATTCACAATTAAATGTTGTGGGCAGTTGTCATGTAATTCTATAAGGTTAATGATATGCGCTTCCCTAATGCCAATTATTGGTTTTAGGCAAACTGATAGTCAAATTTAAAGTCAAATTATTCATTAAAAAGTCATGCATAATTTATAATTGTATTGCATTAAAAAATTTATGAAATTAGATTTAATATATCATTTAGAAAATAAAATTTATATACTAAAGAATCTAAAAACATTCGCGATATTTTTTATTTAGATAAAAGAATCAAAAACTAAATTAAGTAATTGATAAAACTAAGAGAAGAGAACTTTGTCAAGAAATTTAACTTGTTTGATAAAGTTAAATACGTAAAGATGAGGGAGATACGTATTTGAAAATTATAAACTAAACATAGAATATTAAAATTATATATATATATATATATATTAAAGAAACTGACGGGCTAGTGAGCTAGTGCTAATGGGCTTTGGGCAAAACGATCAGACTATAAAAGGTTATTTAGCCGTACCATATGCTTTCTCGGTTAAGCAAGCTGACTCGTTGGGCTTCAACCCATTTAACATCTATAAATCAAGGCTAATTTTACAATTAAATGTTGTGGGCGGTTGTCATGTAATTCTATAAGGTTAATGATATGCACTTCCCTAATGCCAATTATTGGTTTTAGGCGGCCGGTAGCGCTTGAGTTCCTACAAGTGGTATCAGAGCCATGATCACCAGTTCGGTTCCTAGTGCATGGGAGCAATCATTGAAGGGGAGATTGTTGGGCCACAAGGTGTGACATTAGTGACGAAGCCAGAAACTTCATGTAGGGGACCCCAATTAACATTAATAATAAAATAAAATGCAATACATCAACTCTAAAAATAAAACTATAAATAAGTATCACTTTTGATAAATTCAAAGTATTACATCTTAATATTTGAAAATAAATAACATAATACAATTACGTCAATAATCATATCATTTTGAAATTATTGCATAATAGTTGAATTGCTAATATTTCTAAAAGAAAATGTGGGGGGAAAATGTAAAAAACTTCAATTGATGGAGTTAAAAGAAAATGTACAAAATGTTAATTGATTGAGTTAAAAAAATATACAAAATTTATGGTGGAGCAGGCGAAAATGTACAAGATTTTGAAAGGAAAAATGACCAAGACTCAAAGATTTTTCTAAATTCACAAATTGGAAGGAGAGAGAAGAATGGATAAATTGAAGATTGGTTCTATTTTTCCTATTTTTTAATTTTTTTTAAATGTTATATAGGATATTACCAAAATACACTACTTTTTTTTCCAAAGTTTCAGGGGGGTGGCCTATGACACCCTTGGCCCCCTTTAGCTTCATCACCGTGTGACATTAAGTTTCCTATGGCGGATGGTCGGGGGGCCAAGACACAATTGAATATGTTGGAATTTGGTTTGAAAAAAATGGTGTTGACCCAATTTTGACCAAATATTTAAGTGGTTTTCATTGGTGAAAAATAAAATTAATTTATATGATAAAATTCTACTATGTGTGTAGATGAGATTGACATTTTGAATTTCTCAAAACCAATTACGGATATTGTTTTTCTACAATTCATTTTCAAACCAAATATTTTAAGAAAATGATAAGTTTTTCTCTCTTGCTTCGAGAGTAGTTCTTCTTTTTTCTCTCATTTTTCTAGAGTTTCGTTTGAGTCTTTCGTAAGAGCTTTTTCTGGTGTTCGTTAATCGCAATATGGAAACCAATTTAGCAGATTTATCTCTATATGAGGAAGAAGGTGATGGTTTTGTATTGGATGAAGGGGAAGAAGAAGGACAGTTTAACTCTGATTTCAACTCTATCTCATTGGGTGTTTCCTCACTGACAAAAATATAAATGTGTATATAATAAAGAATCGAATGGCAAATGTATGGCGGTCCACTAAAGGTATTAATATTCCGAGATTGGTTCTCAATATTTTCTCCATCGGTTTGATAATGAAGTTGATGTTAAAAGTGCAGGATGGTGGCCCGTGGTTTTTTGATAACCATCTATTGGTGTTACATCGAGTAGAAGCGGGGGCGTGTTGTCGTGCTTTCTATTGTTTTTTGTCCCATTTTGGGTTCAAATTAATGAATTACCGATTGGGTATATGCGGGAAAGTGTAGGGAAATAGTTGGGAAATTTCGTTTGGCAAGTATGTTGAGTATGATTCTAATAATAATTCTTAAATATGGCGATCATATATGCGTGTTAAAGTGTTGATTGATGTCTGATTACCATTGAAAAATTTAAAAGATCAAAACACAGAGGAGTTGTTCTGTGGTGAAATTCAAATTCGAAAGGCTGAGAATTTTCTGTTATATTTGTGGATTGATGGGTCATGTTGAAAGGTTCTGCGCGAAGAGGATAATTGTACCTGAGGGTGAAATTTCAGATGGATTGGGGCTTACAGCTACACGTTCCCAATAGAAGGTTTGCTAATATGGAAGGTGAAAAATGGCCGAGAGATGATGAAGTGAGAAGTGGAAATCCTTTCTCCGATATTAACGGATTTCGCTCTGTTGGAATATTCTTCCGTTAACGGTCTTTGGGGAAACCAATTGGGACCAAAGGTTAAGGAAATAATGAAAGCGGTTACAAATGTAGATGCAATAAAATTGTTACAACTAGGGGTAACTGTTAGTCAACAGTTACACATTTCAGCATTTGGAGGAAAGGGAGGAGGATTTGGTTGACTTAGATTCTATTGAGGAACGTAAGAGAAGAAGAGACCCAGATGGAGGAGTGGCCCAACATACCATTGTTCGCAAAGATAAAAATAAGGCTGTGGAAATTTCTAATAGGCCGGTTCTCAGAGATATGACTAATTTTTTAATGGTGGGTTATGGAATCCAGAACCCCCGAGCCCAATGATCGTCTTAAGTTGGAATTATTGGGACTTGGGTCACCCCCTGGCAATTCCAACTGGATGTTGTTTTATTTTCGAAACTTTGTCTTATGTAAATAAATTACAGGAAGTTTGAAGTAGTGTTTGATTGTTGTTTTTCAGTCGAAGTTTGGGTAGAAGTGGGGCATTGGGATTTTATGGAAGTCGAGTAGTTTAATCAATATCACAAGTTACTCGCAAAATCATAATGATATTGCGAGTTTATGAGGAGTCCAGTATAAAGTGGAGACTCGTTGGTTTTTATGGATGTCCGAAAAGAGCAAGAAGAAGGGAGTCGCCGAATTTATTAAGACAGGTTAAATCATTGTCGAGTGATCCTTTTAGACTAAAATATTAGAAAATATTAAAATTTAATATTAATCAACCTTATATACTGAATTAAAAAACAAATATGACACATGTCATCATTACATTATTCTCGAGACATGTGTCAACTCTTCCTTCTCCTCGCTTCCTTAAATGGCGACTTCATATTTATCCATGTGGCAACCCTATATGATATATTTTTTCACATAATCTAAAAGATAATAAATCATCCAAAAATCAAGGATTCCATCTATACCATCTATTTTTTCGTAAATCGGCTACAGTGAAAATCGGATTATTTAGGTAAAAGCCGACATGAGAGAGAGCATATCATTGGCATTTGTTTATTATCACGGAATACAAAAGGATTAGAGGAAATTATTTTATTGGAACTTGAAGTGAATTCTGAGATTAGAAGGGATTAATGTCATTCGCGGAATCAAAACTTTATGATCGACATTCACTCATATGCGAATTTTAAATTCAAGTACATGTGTGTCAAGCCTCGGAATCACCAACCTCGTCTTTGTTATACAATCATATAGAATCATCTATGTTCCTCAAGAGTATAACAGGGTCCCAATATTTTCATCAAAAATTTTAACGAATGTATTATGTTTTTTGAAAATATTTTAAAAAATCAAATATTGTAATCTATAAACCTCTCGATTTAGATATTTTTTTGCAAAGTATTTATCTATTTTCGGATCATATATATATATATATATATCTTACTATAATAATACAATAAAAACTTTACAAAGCACAAACATGTATAATAATACCATTCAAATACAAAAAATAAAAAGGAATATGAATATGATTTTTGTAAATTTCAAAGAATATAATGTTGATATACATTTAATATCATAAGAAATTATTTTATATAAATTTCAATTTGTTTATATTTGAAATATAATTTAAATAAACCTAAACATATAATTAAATTGTAAATGAAAAGCAAATGCCCAAAGATTTTGATATTACCAGGACTAATTGTTAATAATACTCAACCCATTAAGATGAAGCCCGTCATTGAAATTTAAAAAAGAATTAGAAGCCCATATCATTTAAACCCAAATGAATCATTCATTCTCGACTCATTAAATAAACTACTATCATTAACCTTAGCCACTACATCAACCTTAGCCCAATTGTCAATAATATTCAAGTCATCTAATCTAAGCCCATTTTTGAAACTTTAAAAAAAAAAGTAAGAAGCCCATATATATCATTTAACCCAAAAGCAACATTTTATGTTATTATACACAAGGCTTCAAAACAAAAAATGTTATTATACATGTTAAAATGTATAAGCCGCTTTGACATTTTAGCTCTTCAACATTTTACTATCCCAAAGATATTAAGGATTGTGTGCCATCTGTCAAGCATCTAATATGCCTCGCAATCATTTGATAATTCACTTGCACCCTCTGTCAATTCATTTAGAATATTCTATCATTAGCCAATAATAGGATATCGGAGAAATCTCTAGATATTCCTCTAGCTCTATAAATGGCCACATTCTCTTGTACAATGAACAAGATGAAATATATGGAAAGATATTTAGTCATCTCCGCTATCTTTATTTCTCAAATTCTCATGGTATCAAAGCGGGACTTGATCCTGGCTCAGTACATTCCTTTCATTTCCTTTAAAAACTCAAAAAAAAAAAAAATGGCTCTCACACCACCAGGTTCAACAATTTCTACAACCAGCTCACCTTCCCTTGTTCAACTCATCCAACCACAAAGCCAACTTATTGTTACCAAACTTACTGAGAGTAATTACCTGTAGGTCCCAAGGGGTGTGAGTAAGGTTTAGAAGGGGGGTTGAATAAACCTTACCAACTTTTCGATTTTAGTCATTTTTAAAATAATACAGAGTTAATTCCACAGCTAAGTCCTTGATGGACAGCTAAGTTAGTTAATCAGCAGAGTTAGCCACTCAACACACTCGAAAGAGCTGTTGATAGAATAACTCAGCTGTTTAGACTAAACCTTAACTTGGCTGTGATGAGATTTTCAGCGGAAGACTTAACACCCTTGTATTTGATTTAACTTGTTTTAAACACTTGATTTTAGCACTTAGTTACTTATCAATTGAATAGCAAATTATCAGCAGATATAAAGTGATATGCAGAAATAAAATGCTGAAATGTAAATGACACAATAATTTTTATAGAGGTTCGAAGATGGGGTAATTCTTCTACCCCTCTCTTCTCCAACTCCTGGAGGAATCCACTAAGTAATGATCAATTTACAAAGTGGTTATCAGTTTAGATACAAGTCTTGGTCACACAACTGACTTGCTCCTTTGGGACTCAATCTGAGATGCCATGATCACACAGCTGGCTTCTCGTCCGACTCATCTTCTTCACAGGGCGGCTGCCTTGCTACTTCAGCTTACTTTCTCAAGCTTCTTGGATTTGATCACGAAGCTCTCCAATAACTTGAGATTGGTTCAAGCTTGAACCTTCCTATAATCCTCCTTGGAAAGTAGACCCTTTTGCTTCTTCAAATGTTTTCTCTTCAACAGTTTGAAGTTGTCTTTCCTTCACGACTTAGTGTTGTATCGATTTCCTTCGAGATTTAGGCACGAGGATTTTGCTTGAATAACTTGAGAATATTTTGTAGGTTCTGAGAATGAATAATGCTTGTTTGTTCGTGGTTCTGTAACCTTTTCTCAAAGTGATTCCTCAGCCTTTTATAGTGAACTTTTCAAAAATATGCCCGTTGAAGAGATAGGCTGATTTTCAAAAAATCACTTGTGTTCGTTGGCTTGTCTTTTCTTGGTCTTCAATCTTGAGATGTAGACCTTTCCTCGTATTAAATGAATGACCAGCTTTTCAGGTTCTGACACGAGGTGCAGTGCTTCCTATTGGTTTATTCCTTTTGCACGCTTCCGGGATCGAGCACTTTAAGACATGGCGATGGAAGTATTACTTATTTAAGTAATTGTTCGCCTTATTTTTAGCTTCACCGCAAGTGTACGGTGTAGTTTATAGAATAGGGTAAGCAAGGTCGTATCCACGGAGACTAATAAATTAATGCGCTAAGTATTGAACTAAGATAGCCTTATTTTTATTTAGACGATCAAAATTGAATGATTGTTGTGGAAGAAAAGACAAGAATAACCACAAAAACACAAGATGAAAATAATAGTGGAATTATCAAGGAAATGAAATGGATTCCCGGGTTATGGTTTCAATTAATATTCCTCTTGTTTTACGATTTAATCAAAGCCAAAGTTATTATCAATACACCTATAAGACGATCACAAATGGTATTTTATCCTCCATCTCGAGATGTATATAAAGTGTACATTGAAATATCTATGCTAGTATCTCTACTCAACATAAGATACACAACTCCCAAATGCACAAAAGATCAAATATCCTCACAAATATTCACAAACCTCTCGATTTTGCAAATATTCATGTCAAGTACTCAAGATCTAATATTGAAACTCATCTCTCGAATTATGAATCAATCTATCAAACATGTTAAATCATTGGCCAAATGATAAAACAAGAATAAGAACAAAGTACTCAAATAGGCTTCAAGACAATAACTTCAATTAAGATTAAAACAATCAACAAGAGTTCAATTAATCTACTTCCAAAACCCGGAAATCACAAGAAATTTAGCTACCCATTATAAATAAACAACTCATAGACAAATTGTTCATCTTCATAAGAAACTAAAATGAAAGATTAAAGCACAAAGAATGAGAAAACTTAGGGAAATGGATAATCTCTCGATTAATCTTCAATCCTCAAGCTCCGATTCGACCCGATTCTTCCCTTTGATTCTTCCTTGATGAAATTGATGTGTTTCTTGTGTTCTTGGGTGTATTCCCACCTTTCTTCCATACCCTAGATCAAGCCTCCCATTTATGTATTTATAGCCCCTAAAAAGTCCAAGAAAAAGGCGAAGAAACATAGTAATTTCCGCCCGGGCTGCGGCGCCGGGATGAAGCGCTGCGCGCCCAGCAATTTCGCAAAATCGAGCCGCCCGGCGCTGCAGCTGCAGCGCCCACCTAAAAATCAATAGCCTTGGCTGTTTATGTGGCTGCAGCACGCCCGAGTGTTTCACCCACCAAATGTTGTCATTTGCTTTTGAGCCCTTCTTCAAAGTTGTAGCTCTATCTCTTAGCTTTCCATAGCCACCTGAATCATCTCAATATCAATTTTGTAGAGAGAGTTATGGCCAAAAGACGAAACGCTGCCATGATGGAAATTTCGAGGCGCGTTTGGACGTTTTTTCAAATCAATCTCTCTTTGTTTGCTCGTTTGTACTTCTTTTGATACACGATTCATTACTATGAATATAAACTCAATATAATTGGCTCTCAACATGGCTTGGCTACTCAAATGACTCAAAATACTCAAAAACAACACAAAACTCAAGTCTTGAAGCCCAAATCAATGGTATAAAACCAAGTGAACAAATACCCCCAAACTTAAACTGTTGGTTTGTCCCGGTCAACACTTTTAAAAACAAGACAAAACATGACTAGGAGTAATGAAAAGTGGAACGCACAACAACTCCATAAAATTTTGTATTGTTCATTGTAGGTATCAAGCAACGAATTAACCAAGCCTCAAACATCTAACATAGAGCACGTATTAAAGAAACCATGGTAAATGCTAAGAGTTACACCTCACAAAGATCAAGTGTATACTCTCATCTCGAATGGATATAGGACGTGTTTACGCTCAATTCAATTCAATATTGCGAGAATTACCATAGGCTTGCAAATCGTCTTATATCTCCGCCACTAGGATGTATGCAAAATTGTGAATCAAAAAGACTTTTTCCTTTGGTTGTAATGAAGGCTCTTTGGTTGGGGTAGGAAAATATGGATAGAGTGACTCAAACTCGAGCGTATAGACCGGTGAGCATATAATTCATCTACATTAAAGCTCAATATGCTACTCAAATCACCTCTCATTTTCACCAACTCTTCTTATCTCCATCCCCTTTATTTTGTAAACTCAACCATTCACATTACAATTCTTAACCTCCAAGTTCATTCAAAGAAAACTCATTCATCGATCTATTTTTTTTTTTTTACTCTTATATGAGTTTTCAACATTTCATATCTCCTTTTTCTTTCTCTTTTGTTCTCATCAACCAACTATAACATCACCTTCTAACATTTTGATTTCACCCATTCACCCTTATTCAATTCCTTTACTCAATGCTATACGCTCAAGTGTTGGGTAAAAGATTTATCAAGTTAAGGCTTGAATTGTGGCTATTAAAAATTAGGCAATAGGCTCAAGTTGGCTAACTAGGGATTTCAATATCATCATTAGGTAAGCAAAAGGCTTGAAGGGCTAACAAAATGGCCTTTGATCATTTTTCACACCGCATACAACATGTGACCTTGACAGAGATGCCAGAGCAAGTTCTAGAATTCTAACAACATGAATGATACACTCAAATTACAAACAAGACTGCACAAAATAGAAGCAGTAAAGGCTCAAAATCTCACAAGCTTGTAAATACGTAATTCAAAGCATCATACCACGTTCTCAATATCCATATGCTTAAAGTCATCTATTCATGGCTCAATCAACTCATACTCGACACCCAATCCAAACAATACAAAATTTTCAAAAATAAAGCACGAGAATCTCAATATCGGTCAACTCACTCTCTAAACTCTATGAAAGCAATAAACGTGCTAAAGATGTAAACGTGCTTCTAATGCAATGCAACCTAAAATGCTCTACATGCAACTATATGAAAACACACAAAAATGCAATTTTTTTTTTTTTTGTAATCCACACATTTCATATCAAAATAACTATCTCCCCCCCCCCAAACTTAAATGAAATTATATCGCACGTAAGAGAAGATAGAATTTCAATATAAAACGTGTGGATTTACGATTCATTGTGCGGGTGGTGGCCCTCCTTGCATCTCCTCATATCGCTAGGACTTCTTCCTTCAACCATCACTTCAAATTTTGTACCTTAATATTATCTCGGTGAAGGGCGCGGTCGTGCGCCTTGCGCCGGCTGCCCGTGCTTCATTCCGGCCACATTATTCCTCCTCCCCAGGCATGCACATGCGCCTAGCACACTGGTCACCCGTGCGTGATGCCGTACAACAACACACGCTTTTTTTTTTTTACAAAAAGAAAACAAACAAAAACAAAAATCACACCACAAACCGTTGGGTTGCCTCCCAACAATCGCTATATTTAACGTCTTTAGCTTGACACAGTTTATTTCGATTCGTACCACCTTTGAATGCATATATTAGCTGTTTTGGATCGTGGTCAAGAATCGTTTTTGCTCTGTTTGCATCTAGTAATGCATACTTGGGCTTTCAAGCAAGTATTGGAGTCCTGGATGTTGGAACACTTTGATTTGAATTATGCTCATGTTGTCCATGCGTGTACGCATATTCCGTGCTTGTCTCATTATGGAATAGTTTTCTTATATCTTGCATGCAATGCACGGGCGTACACATGGTTCGTGTGTTCCTTGTCCTGTTTTTGCTCCTTTTCGGTACCACACACGGCCGAAAGTGCATAAACACACAATCCGTGCTTGGTTCCAAACTTTCTTGCTTTTCCAGGATCTTGACTTCTCGTATTCGGTACCACTCCTTTTTGATGAATGGCACTAGATTGTTCCTTGAGTTGGCTTCGTGGTGCTTAAAAATTGGCTCTTTTGATGTTGTCCACTATCAATTTTAGCTAATTGGCCCATTTGAGTCTCAAGATTTTTCAATCGTGAATCCATAGTATTGGCCAATTGTGTCAATTGCAACTTCATCTTGTCCATCTTTGCCGTTTTTGGTAAGGCTATTTCTCATTTCCCTCATGAATAAATTTATTTGACTCATAAATGAAGTCGTTTGATTCATGAATGAAATGAGGCGTCTTCCAAAGATGGTTTTGCCTCTTGCATCCGAACGAGTGCACCTATACCAATTCAAAAAAACAAATCAAGCATTATAGAAGTAGAATTCACAAAAGAAAAATGAAAAAAATAAAACAAATGTCTAAATTAAGAATAATTCTATCTATCGCAATATTAGCACCAAAAATTGTATTAGTCCCGAAGCAATTCGCCAAAAACTTGTTCGCCTTATTTTTAGCTTCACCGCAAGTGTACGGTGTAGTTTATAGAATAGGGTAAGCAAGGTCGTATCCACGGAGACTAATAAATTAATGCGCTAAGTATTGAACTAAGATAGCCTTATTTTTATTTAGACGATCAAAATTGAATGATTGTTGTGGAAGAAAAGACAAGAATAACCACAAAAGCACAAGATGAAAATAATAGTGGAATTATCAAGGGAAATGAAATGGATTCCCGGTTATGGTTTCAATTAATATTCCTCTTGTTTTATGATTTAATCAAAGCCAAAGTTATTATCAATACACCTATAAGACGATCACAATGGTATTTTATCCTCCATCTCGAGATGTATATAAAGTGTAGATTGAAATATCTATGCTAGTATCTCTACTCAACATAAGATACACAACTCCCAAATGCACAAAAGATCAAATATCCTCACAAATATTCACAAACCTCTCGATTATGCAAATATTCATGTCAAGTACTCAAGATCTAATATTGAAACTCATCTCTCGAATTATGAATCAATCTATCAAACATGTTAAATCATTGGCCAAATGATAAAACAAGAATAAGAACAAAGTACTCAAATAGACTTCAAGACAATAACTTCAATTAAGATTAAAACAATCAACAAGAGTTCAATTAATCTACTTCCAAAACCCGGAAATCACAAGAAATTTAGCTACCCATTATAAATAAACAACTCATAGACAAATTGTTCATCTTCATAAGAAACTAAAATGAAAGATTAAAGCACAAAGAATGAGAAAACTTAGGGAAATGGATAATCTCTCGATTAATCTTCAATCCTCAAGCTCCGATTCGACCGATTCTTCCCTTGATTCTTCCTTGATGAAATTGATGTGTTTCTTGTGTTCTTGGGTGTATTCCCAGCCTTTCCTCCATACCCTAGATCAAGCCTCCCATTTATGTATTTATAGCCCCTAAAAAGTCCAAGAAAAAGGTGAAGAAACATAGTAATTTCCGCCCTTGGAGCTGCTGCGCCAAATCTCTCATAAAAACTGAGCCGCCCGAGCGCTGCAGCTGGGCGTTGCTGCAGCGCCCACCTAAAAAAATCAATAGCCTTGCTTGAATGGGCGCTGCAGCGCGTGGACGACGCTGCAGCGCCCGCCCCAGTTTTTCACCCATCAAATATTGTCATTTGCTTTTGAGCCCTTCTTCAAAGTTCTAGCTCTATCTCTTAGCTTTCCATAGCCACTTGAATCATCTCAATATCAATTTTGTAGAGAGAGTTATGGCCAAAATACGAAACGCTGCCAGTGATGGAAATTTCGGAGACAGCGTTTGGACGTTTCTTCAAATCAATCTCTTTTGTTTGCTCGTTTGTACTTTTTTTTTGATACACGATTCATTACTATGACTATAAACTCAATATAATTGGATCTCAACATGGCTTGGCTACTCAAATGACTCAAAATACTCAAAAACAACACAAAACTCAAGTCTTGGAAGCCCAAATCAATGGTATAAAACCAAGTGAACAAAGAATGTTTTTGACTTTTGTGCAAATGTGATTCTTTTCGATTAACTCCTCTTTGCACCGCCTTTTCCCCGGGTGACTTGAGTGCTCCAATGATTGAAAGACTCATCTATCACTTCAACTTGACTTGGCTTCTTGGGTTGACTTAACTAACTCTTCTCACAAAATATCACACGATCGATACTCCTTCAATCGAGTCCTTGGTCTTTTTCTTGGCCATACTCGGTTGTTCCTCGGTGGAGTTTTCTCTTCACATCTTGATTGACTTCTTGTATTTCCAGGCATAATCGACTTGACTCGGCTTATTAAATTTCTATCTATTACAATAAGAATTACAAGAAAAATGGGGTGCCAACTTTCTAGTCTAAGTTTTACATGGCATTCATCAAAATCTAAACAATAAATTTCCCAACAATTTCCTCCTTTTTGATGATGCCAAAACTTAACAAGATTAAGTAAAATGTAAACAAGACAGAGATACATACGGACAATGCGAGAAACAAAGAATGTATGTGTTGAATAGATCGTTTATTGATCATATCATTCTTGTTCTTTACACAGACTTTTAAAATGTGTATCGAGCAATCGAGCATACTTATATCTACGATTACAAATTTTTCATTATATGTACGAGAAGACTTACATACATATGTATTCACAAAAGTAAAATACATGAAGGGTTAGCGGCAACACTTCATCGCCTCTTCTTCCTTCTTTTCTTCTTCTTGACTCTGTCTTTGTCGCTCTCTTTCTTTTCTTTTCATCTTCAAATTTGCTTTCTTCTTTTCGTAAGCTCTCTTGTGACTTCATCTTTTCTTTTTCTTTCTGTCTTTCTTGCCACAAATGAGTTTGTCTCTTATTTTCTTCTTCGATTCTTTTGACATATTCAACATTTTTCCTCTCCACTTCCGTTGGCTATAGCATCATATCCAAACAAAAGAGATCCTTCATTTCTTGCCTGGATTTACATATTCAATATTTTTGGGTAGAGGTATAGGTATAAAACCTCTTCCTCCACCACTTCTTCCTTATCTTCTCGAGCGTATATTGTACCGAGTCTTCTTCTTACCAGTTGAGTGAGGATCGCTAGTAGTCTCTGCCTATCGAACTTCTTCGCACGACTTCGGACCTTTCTCCAAAAGTCCCGTGCTTGGGCTATGGACATGTTTTTGAATTATCCTTCGAACTCGAGCGTTTTGAATTCTTTAATAGATCTTGCTCTTATCTCATCCGGAATGGCATTTGTATCTTTACCTACCGGAATGCCTCCAAATTGTTTCAACATTTCTTCAACATGGGTATCCGTTCTCTTGTCGAACTCTTCCATCTCTTGTTTCTACAATAATTTTCTTATGAGACATACGCTGTGAGTGATGGAGCCGCAGAGTCACAAGAAGTTTGCTGATTATTGATGTTGTGACATGACCTTGCCGAGGATTTCGGCAAGCATTAAGGTCACATCTTTTGACCTTTCCCCCTCAACACTTTTCCCTTTTCCTTCCTCTTCTCAACAGCTTGTTTATTTCTTCTACTGCTGTGATTTGTCTCCTTTTCCTTCTCAACAACGGTCTCCTTCAACGCCTTGGTATTCCTCTTCCCCTTTTGGCATCATCAAAGGAGAGAGAAACCCCACGAAATATCCCGACAAGCATAAAGTCCAATCGGCCGATAGATGAATTCTGCTGGAGTCCGATGCGGAGTATCTTTGTTTGAAATTAGCGGGTGGCTTTGGACTCGGCCGCCACGGTTTCATTTTAGCCATAATAAGGCTGAATTTGGCATTCATATTCTCCTCAACGCCAGTTCTTTTTCGATGAAATTCACGCATCAACTCCATCTCGGTTGTATGGGAGGCATGCAATATCTCCATATATGTCTGCATTCTCGCCTTCATGTCGGCATTATCGGCCTCCCGGATCGGCGATTCATTGTATAGTGCCTTGAAGTAGCGAACTTGCTCGAGATGCATGGCACTCTGCTGTTGAGACCATTCCCTTATCCTGACCACCACTCCTCTCAAGTCAGCTGTGAGACTGGCATCTCTGTTGTCCAAGTGCATGTCGAGAGAGGCTTAGTGCCATTCAATCTTCTCAATCTTTTCACAGATCTTCTTAAAGATTTCACGCATCTCAGTTGTTTGGCTTGAGTCAGCTGCCGGCAACTCTGCATCAAAGTTGAAATCAGCTGGCACAATCGAATCAGTAGGAATTATGGGATCTTCTTGTACGGTGTAGAGCTTTTGTTCTCTTGTAGTCTCTTCTTCGAGCATGGGCAGCTCGCGAGAAAAAGGAAATACTTCTTCATATGCATCGTCTCGCACTTGAGATATTGTGCGCGAAGTGGTTTCTCTGCTGCCGACTACGGTAGCTGCTTGCAAGATTGAAGTTGTGGCAACTGGGCGATTGAATGTTTTGCCCACCGACGAGCCTCACCACTTAACACTTCTTCGGTCTTAGTAGGTGTTTCCATTTGAGTAGATCGATCTCGTACAGTATCAACAAATCATTGGATGATGATAGAACACGGGGGCTTGGTTCATCATCAAAGTTGAATGTTTGACGAGCGGCTTTGAAACTTGATCGACTCGTCTGGAAGAACATCCTCGGAGGGGTCCTTGTGACGTGCAACGGGGGTGGACTCGGCTTCATCTTGAGATCCCGAGAAATGATATATCGGGGTTGTCTTGGGAATCATGAAGTGCACTAATCTCCTTCTCAGATTCTTCAATGTGAACATGGGGGATGTTCTGCATTACTTTCTCTTTACCCAGGGAAGTCTCAACCTCCCTCGGGCTTTCAGTACCTTTAGCAGACTCAACTGCAGAAAGGCCTTCTACATTCCCTTCGACAGACGCAGCTGTCTTAGGGTCTTGGACCATGGCATCCGAAGGAGTCTCAACTCCTTGGATTGCACTTTCATTGCCCAGAGTGTTAACTCCCGGGGCATTTCCATCCTGTGCCTCGACTGCATCAGCAGTGTCCTCAGCCTACAAAGCTGTTGGCACTTCAGCTGGGACAAACTCAACTGTCCGAGCTTCGTCAGTGGCAACTTGTTGTTGTTCTTTGTCTTTCTCTTTCTCCACTTCGCCTCCTTCCTTTATAGTGGAGTCATCTGCAAAGATCCTCCGACCTAGGCTGCGGTGGGTGAGTTCCCCACTCGGTGCACCAGGTGGTGGTGATGGTGGGGTCACTTTGCTCCAGACTCTCGGCTTTTTCCAATGAGTGTTCAGCCGTGGGGGCAGGTGGTAAGACACTTTCAACAGGGGTTGGCTCAACTTGGGTGCCATGTTCCCAGTGTTATCGCCAAGTCCCTTAGATCCGTTCTCTCGAGTGAATCTGGGGATGTGGTTGCGGCAATAATCGTGGCAATCTGTACCCACTCCCAACGGATCAATCTTCAATCGAGATTTAGAAAACTCTCCTGGTCCTTCCCTCATTGTTGCTCATGCATCAATTTGGATTCGGCATGGCTTCTTTGCAAGTCCAACTTCTCCTTTGCGGCAATCGGATCTAGTCCTCATCACTTCTCGAGAGCATATCAATGTCGGGGATGAGTATGGTCGCCGGTTCCAGATGAGAGAACAAATGTTGGCTTTCTCACGAGCTTCGCTTCCTAAGTTCCTCGGCCTTGTCTTGCTCGTGCGAATTTGCAGCATATTTATGCGATTATCCTCATCCAGGGCCTGCGAGATAATGTCAATCTCAAGAAGCTTGAAAAGCTCCTCTTCTTCCTCAATATACTCGGGGTGTTCAAACCGCACCCTTGAGTGACTCAACTTCCATTTCATCCACGCTCACAGGCGTATTTTGGATGTCCGGGTATAATGGAGAATACATGATTATATCATCATCTTCATCCTCTCCTTGTTGCCCTTCTTTTTCGGGAATGGAAGGCAACATACTCTCTTCACTCTTCACCTTGAAGACATCGGGAGCAGTGGAGACACAACTCTTTCATCGGGAGATTCGATGTCTTTCTTTGCCTCATCTTCCTCGGTTGTTCTATCCACAACTGGGGTCTTCAATTTGCCTCTGTGGACCGTCCTCGGCCAGAGACTTGGTTGTTTCGTCAATGATTTACGAGACGGCACTTCCTCGGCGATCTCGAGAATTTCTCCACTGAGTGGCGGTTCACTTTGTCTTCTCAAGCTCTGTCAAGACTTCTTGTCACCGTGACAACTTTTGCAAAGACACTCGGGTTTGGCCACTTCTTCCATGCACCAGCCAAATTGACACCGACTTCATATATCTTCGGCATGCCCTCCGACGACAATAAACAGTGCTCCGTAAAGTCCTTTGCAGTGATTAGAATGTCCTTGCGGTGTACGGAGGACTTAATCCCTTCATCCTACACTTCGGCATTAATATAAAACTGGGTGACCTCCTCAACATACGTTATTTGATATTCCATCGTGAGGAAGGGTTTCAGTCCAGATTTCTCGATCTTATCCGCAATTTGCTTCACAAGGGTTTCATTCGAACCCTGTTTTATCATCCCCTCAAAATCCACAGTTGATCCGGTGTGGATTTGCTTTGCAAGCTTAGTGAAGTCATGTGTTGGTGCCATTTTTAGAAGATTCTACCGATTAAATCTTGATAAACTTGCTTTGAGAACTGGTAGGGTTTTGGAGAGAAAATAGACTTGCTTTCGAATGCTTGAAGATGAACAGTTTTAAGTGTGAGAGAGAAAACTGAGCGGATGAGTATATAAGGGTTATGAAAGGACGTATTTTTGGTTTTTGAATTTTGATCAAGATCAACGGCTCAGATTTAGCACGTCACATTGCATTTAATTGCCCGCATTTAATGCGGCAGCATTTATATCCAATCATATGCTCGTTGTGCAGCTTTTGACTGTACCCATCATTATTACGCTGACGTCATCCTTAAAAACATTCCCGCTCATTAAAACTGATTGCGTTTTTGTCACTTAGCTCATAAATGACTCAGCTTACTCCTTAAATGACTCAACTCTTCTTCTCTCTATTCGTATGGTGACTCAATTTGTCCATTAACTAACTCGTCTGGTGACTTTCCGATATGGCTGATTCACTTGGCTGATTCATGAGATTTGTTCTATTTTCATCTTTTCACGTTTCATCTCTTCTCATTGAGTCTTCTGAGTATCAACTCAGCTCAATTAACCCTAGCTCATGCTTAAGCTCTTCAAATCTTGATTCACATAGGGGTTTGGTGAATATGTCATTCTAATCATTTATCGGTTGAGATATACTCAAAGTGATATCTTTATTTTCAACATGGTCCCTTATAAAATGATATCCAAATCAATGTGATTTTTCTTGAATGTAACACGGGGTTTTGAGTGATTGCAATAGCACTTGTATTATCACACATAATTGGAATCTCTTTTTCTTGATTTCATAGTCTCTTTGTTGTCTCATCCATAAGATTTGGGCTGCAAACACCGCAGATATGTACTCTGCTTTAGCTGTGGATGTGTCTATTGAATTTTGCTTCTTGCTAAACCAGGAAACTAATCTGTTTCCAAGTATTTGACATGTACCAGAGGTACTCTTCCTGTCAAATCTAAATCCAGCATAGTCAGAGTCTGGGTAGCCAATTATCTTGAATCCACCTTCATTTGGATACCATAAGACAACTTCCTGGCATCCTTTCAAAATATCTTAGGATTCTCTTAGCTGCAGTCATATGGCTTTATTTTGGAGCATATTGGAATCTTGCACATACACCTACTTTAAAAGGTGATGTCTCAGCGTGCTTCTTTGTTAAATAGAAGCAGTGATCCAATGATTGCTCTGTATCTTGTTTGATCTACAGTTTTACCATCTGCATCCATGTCCATCTTGACTGATGTGTTCATTGGTATTTTCACATAAGACTTCTCTTCCATACCAAATTTCTTCATTAAATCTCTGGTGTACTTTGTTTGACTTATGAAGGTTCCATCCTTGAGCCGCTTTTTTAACTTGGAGTCCTAAAAAGAATGTCGGCTCTCCCATCATGCTCATTTCAAATTTGCCTTGCATGAGATTTGAGAACTTATCACACAAATTTCTCTTTGTTTGTGGATCCAAAAATGATATCATCCATATATATTTGAACAAGCAGTATACTCTCCCCATCTTGAATTAAAGAAGAGTGTTATGTCCACTTTGCCTTTGGTGAATCCATTATCTGTCGAGAAATTGAGATAATGTATCATACCAAGCTCTTGGTGCTTGTTTCAATCCATATAGAGCTTTTTGAGCTTGTACACCTTATCTCCAATGGTCTTGCTCACTTTCAGGTATTTGCGGTGGCCCATCCTCTATCACTATCCACATTTCATCATGTAAAGCGGATAGATGAGCTGCATGCAAATTTTGCGGTCATCAAATTCCTCAATAGTGAACATAGGAATGCGTGTCAAATTTGCTTACATGATAATAACTTTGCTAAATAAAAATAGCTTTTGAAAGAGGAAGTGTTAAAAATTCTTTGAAGGATTGGAGATCTATTCAAGAACCGGTCGGAAGGCTCAATGAACAAACCGCTCGATACCACTTGTAGTCCCAAGGGTGTGAGCAAGGATTAGAAAGGGGGTTGAATAAACCTTACCAACTTTTCGATTTTAGTCCTTTTTAAAATAATACGAGTTAATTCCACACTAAGTCCTTAATGGACATCTAAGTTAGTTAATCAAATAGAGTTAGCCACTCAACAGACTTGAAAGAGCTGTTGATAGAATACCTCAAAATTTTTTAGACTAAACCTTAACTTGGATGTGATGAGATTTTTAGTGGAAGACTTAACACCCTTATATTTGATTTAACTTGTTTTAAACAATTGATTTTAGCACTTAGTTACTTATCAATTGGATAGCAAATTATCGGCATATATAAAGTGATATACATAAATAAAATCTTTGAAATGTAAATGACACAATAATTTTTATAGAGGTTCAAGATAGGGTAATTCTTCTACTCATCTCTTCTCCAACTCCTGGAGGAATCCACTAAGTAATGATCAATTTATAAAGTGGTTATCACCCGGATATAAGTCTTGGTCATACAACTAACTTGCTCCTTTAGAACTCGGTCTGGAGATGCCTTGATTACACAAACGGCTTCTCGTCCGACTCGAAGCTTCTTCATAGGGCGTTTGCCTTGCTACTTGACTTACTTTCTCAAGCTTCTTGGATTTGATCACGAAGCCCTCCAATAATTTGAGATTGGTTCGACCTTGAACCTTTTACAATCCTCCTTGGAAAGTTGACCCCTCTCGCTTCTTCAAAAGTTTTCTCTTCAACGTTTGAAGTTGTCTTTCCTTCACAACTTAGTGTTGGATTGATTTCCTTGAGATTTAGGCTTGAGGATTTTGCTTTAATAACTTGAGAATATTTTGTAGGTTACAAAATGAATAATGCTTGTTTGTTCGTGAATCATGTAACCTTTTTCAAAGTGATTGCTCGGCCTTTTATAGTGAACTTTTCAAAAATTTGCCCGTTGAAGAGATAGGCTGATTTTCAAAAAATCACTTGTTTTTCGTTGGCTTGTATTTTCTTGGTCTTCAATCTTGAGATGTAGACCTTTTCTCGTATTAAATGAATGACCCGCTTTTGTGTTCGACACGAGGTGCGATCTTCCTATTGGTTTATTCCTTTTGCACGCTTCGGGATCGAGCACTTTAAGACATGGCAAAGCATGTAAGTATTACTTATTTAAGTAATGTTCTTGACTTTTGTGCAACGGATTCTTTTCGATTAACTCCTCTTTGTAGCCTTTTCCCCGGGTGACTTGAGTCTGCTCCAATGATTGAAAGACTCATCATCACTTCAACTTGACTTGGATTCTTGGGTTGACTTAAGCGACTCTTCTCACAAATTTACACAACCAATACTCCTTCATCGAGTCCTTGGTCTTCTTTCTTGGCCAAACTCGGATGTTTCTCAATGAGTCTTCTCTTCATCTTCGATTGAGTTCTTGTATTTCCAGGCATAGTCGACTTGACTCGACTTATTCAAATATATCTATTACAATAAGAATTACAAGAAAAATGGGGTGCCAACTTTCTAGTCTAAGTTTTACATGGCATTCATCAAAATCTAAACAATAAATTTCCCAACATTACCTGATATGGAAACAACAAATCCTATCTGCTGTGAGAGGTTATGGGCTTGAAGGCTACCTCAATGGAGAAATTACACCACCAAGGAAATTCATTACAAGTCCAGAGACTCCACGCAACATTGTTAATCCTGAGTATGCTACATTTCAGAGACAGGATCAACTCCTTATGTCCTGGTTATTATCTTCACTCTCTGATAACATTCTTGTTCTCATGGTGGGAGGACTGGACTCTAGTGCGAAATGTGGCATACCCGGAAACTAACTTCTCCGGTCGATCTCAAGCTAAGCGGATGCAGTATAAACTTCAGTTATCCACCATGAAGAAAGGAAATCAATCAATGAGGGAGTTTATTAACAAGGTCAAAATCTGTTGTGATGCCTTGTGTGCCGCTGTGCATAAAATAAAAGAAGTTGATCAAGTGTTACATGTTTGTGCAGGGTTAACAAATGAATATGATCCTACTGCCTGTGCTATTACATCCAGAACTGAACCCTTAAGTCTCAGTGATGCAAATGCTCTTTTGTTAAGTTTTGAATCAAAAAATGGAAGATAATAATAACTCTGGCTTTGATGTGAACAATACATTGTTAGCTAATGTTGCTATTCAGGGAAATAGGAGAGATGGAAACACTACTGGTAACTCTAACTTCAGAGGAAGAGACACCTCTAGAGGAGGAAGGTTTGGTAGGAGCAATTACAGGGGAAGATGAGGCAGGTTCCAAAACCATTGTAGACAAGCCTGTCAAATTTGCCACTATACCAATCATACAACACATAAGTGCTTTATTACGGAGGAGATTTCACCTTTTCGCCTAATACAAATACTCGAGAATAGCCCCGGATATGGAAATACAAGCGGGACAGTCCTCCTCTTTGCTATGATTGCTTCTCAGGACAACTCTTATGTGGCTGATTCGAACTAGTTTCCCGACTTGATTACTACGAATGACATGACTAATCTCAACATATCTTCAGAATATCAGGGAGCTAATAGGTTACACATGGGAAATGGCACTGGTTTGCCCATAACACACGTTGGTAATTCTTCTATCAAGTCTTCGTCTAGTCCTTATACCTTTCAGTTAAAGAATTTGCTTCTTGTTCCTTCAATCACAAAAAATCTTTTAAGTGTGTCTCAATTTGCTAAAGATAATGTAGTTTTCTTTGAATTTTACCCCACTTGCTGTTTTGTGAAGGATCTCAATACGGGGACAATCTTCCTCCAGGGGACACTTAAGGATGGCTTGTATCAATTTGAGCTAGATAAAGTCAAACGACTCGCAATGTGCCAAAGGTCTGTGTTCGCAAGTCCTTCCTGACCCCTTTCTTCCAGAGTTCTAGATAATATAGCTAGTTTCCAGTTGTCTGTAGTTGAGAAAAAGCCTAATATCTACATTTGGCATCAAAGATTAGGACATCCAACTTTAGAAGCTATGAAACAAGTTACGACCGATTAATGTCTGTCTTTTGATGCTTGTGAACTTGTGCACTCAGTTTATGGGGTCCTGCACCTATTCTGTCTCCTACTCATTATAAATACTATATGAGTTTTGTTGACCAGTACACCCGTTACACCTGGATCTACTTTCTTAAAGCTAAATAGGATACACTTACCTGTTTTCAACATCTTAACCAAATGTTTCAAACACAATTAAATTCTAAAATTAAAATCCTACAATATGATTGGGGGGGAGAGTTTAGAAGTTTTGCCTATTTTCTTCAAACATAGGGGAATTATCCATAGAGTCTCTTGTCCCTAAACCCCTCAACAAAATGGACTTGTGGAATGAAAGCCTAGACACATTGTGGAGATGGGATTGGCATTATTGGCTCATGCAAGTGTTCCTCAGTCATTTCGGGTGGATGTCTTTACAACAACAGTGTTCCTCATTAATAGACTCCCCACCAAAACTCACCAAAATAAAACTCCTTTTGAACTCCTGTTTCATAAGCCACCTGACTACTCATCCTTAAGAGTGTTTGGTTGCTTGTGTTATCCTTATCTCAGAGACATCTCCTCTCATAAACTTCAATTCAGATCATCCCCTTCAACATTTCTTGGCTATTGTGAAGGGTACAAAGGCTACAAGGTGCTCCTTCCCTCAGGGAAAACATTTATAAGCCGCCATGTACTATTTGAAGAATCCAAATTTCCCTTCTCTCAGTCTCCATATTCCAGTCAACCAAACTCAGTTATGTCTCCCGAGTCTGTCATCATTTCTCTTCCACCCCTTCCTAAGCATATCCCCTCCCCTGTGTCTACTAGTACTTCATCTCCCACACAGGTCTCTTCTCCCACGGCCAGTATAACCCCTGCTCAGCCACTCTCTTCTCCTCTCCTTGCATCTGCATCCAGTTCTCCAACCTCTCCATCCACCATTCCTCTATATGTTCATTTACCAATTGAGCATTCTGAGTAAACCTATGATGTCTCTCAGTCTATCGTTGGCTCCCCCTTGCCTGTGAATATGCACCCTATGATAACTAGACTCAAAGTCGGTATAACTAAGCCTAAGTCTCTTATTGCCACTGATGTTGTGTCTGAACCTCGGACTATGGAAGAAGCTCTCACTCAGCCTGAGTGGAAACATGCAATGGAAACTGAGTACCTTGCCTTGTTAAAGAATCACACTTGGACTTTAGTTCCTTCTCCTCCCAATAAGCTCATTGTTGGCTGTAAATGGATCTTTAAAATCAAAAGGAGTGATGATGGTAGCTTAGCCTGCTACAAGGCTCGTCTTGTTGCCAAGGGTTACACCCAAAGTGTTGGTCTAAACTATGATGAGACTTTCAGCCCGGTCACTAAACCTATCACCATTCGTACTTTCTGTCTTTAGTTGTCTCATGTGGGTGGCAAATACGGCAACTTGATGTGAATAATGCGTTTTTGCATGGTGACCTTGATGGGGACATTTATATGCATCAACCTCCTGGATTTGAGAAGCTCTTCTCAGAATTATGTTTGCAAGCTGAGTAAGGCACTCTATGGGCTTAAACAAGCTCCCAGGGTATGGTACACCAAACTTCGCACTGAACTTCTCAATCAACAGTTTCAGTCATCTCAAGCTGATCCTTCTCTGTTTTTTAAGAAAACTGCTTCTTCTTACACCTTGGTGATGGTTTATGTTGACAATATAATTGTTACTGGCAGTCATGATAGTCACATTGAGAGTTTAATTACTAATCTAAGTTCAATTTTTTCCCTCAAAGATCTTGGCAGCCTTCATCATTTCTTGGGAATTCAGGTTACTCACACATCCACTGGTGGCCTACATTTATGCCGATCCCAATATATTATGGATGTACTCTCAAGGGTTCACATGGGTTCAGCTAAGGGTGCTAGTTCACCTATGGTAATTTCTCCTTCTTTGTCCAAGTATTTGGGCGCCTCTACAGTTGATGGCTCTCTTTACCGAAGTATCATTGGGGCTCTTCAGTATATCACTCTCACTCGGCCTGATATTTGCTATAATGTCAATAAATTGAGTCAATTCATGCAGAATCTTCTTGATACTCATTGGCGGGTTGTCAAAAGACTTCTTCGTTATTTGGCTGGAACCTCTAACTTTGGATTGTCTATCACTAAGTTTGCTTCTCTTGATGTTATTGCTTATGCTGATGCCGATTGGGCAACGGATATTGATGACCTAAGTCATTCGGATTCTGTCTTTACATTGGTGATAACCTTGTGGCATGGTGTTCAAAAAAGCAACATTCTATTTCAAGGTCGAGCACTGAAGCTGAATTTTGCAGCTTGGCCTATTGCTCTACTAAACTTTTGTGCTACGTTCTTTGTTGGGACAATTAGGCGTCCAACCATCCAGAGTCCCTGTTATTTGGACAGATAACATTGGTGCGGAGGCTCTTGCTGCAAATCATGTTCTCACTCTAAGGCTAAACATATCGAATTGGACTTATACATTGTGAGGGATAAAGTTCAAAAATGTTGCTTCACCGTTCAACATGTTCCGTCTATTGATCAAACCGCGGATGTGTTTACCAAGCCTCTCAGCGGACAGTCTTTCACCAGGTTTCGATCACGCCTCAACATTATTTCTCTACCTAGCTCGGACTGAGGGGGCTGTTAGAATATATAAGCCACCTCAGCATTTTAGCTCTTCATCATTTTACTATCCTAGTATTAAGGATCGTGTGCCATCTGCCAATCATCTAATATGCCTGCAATCATTTGATAATTCACCGCGCCCTCTGTCAATTACTTTAGAATATTCTATCATTAGCCATAATAGGATAGCAAGAGAATTCTCTAAATATTCCTCCACTCTATAAATGGTGCACACTCTCTTGTATTTTGTACAATGAACAAGATGAAATATATGGAAATATATTTAGTCCTCTCCCTTTGCTATCTTTATTTCTCAAATTCTGTCAATACACAAGATGTTGACACGTA
Organism: Rehmannia glutinosa; assembly: GCA_016081115.2. Taxonomy (NCBI): domain Eukaryota; kingdom Viridiplantae; phylum Streptophyta; class Magnoliopsida; order Lamiales; family Orobanchaceae; genus Rehmannia; species Rehmannia glutinosa. The sequence goes on along the minus strand of JABTTQ020002013.1, from coordinate 602,200 downwards.
TACCGGATAAGTGTTGCAGATCATTTTAGAAACAAAACCCTATCAATAATCAATATTAGGGTTACTCCTGCGCCGCACATCTCTCATTGCTGTCAAACCAGACTCACATTTCTCTCTCTCTTATACCTTCTCCTCCATCGCCATGTCTAGAGTCCAACGTAATATTTATCCTTTTTTTTCTCACACTCAATATAAACATCTGCTAACCAATCGAAATTTCTGCTCATATCCTTCGAAGTTTTTGGTTATTTTTGGCATTTGCATTTGTGATCATATTAATTGACAGTAATATTTTTTTAAAATAATCGATAGTTAATTTATATGGAAAAATTATTTATAGTTTATACTTTATAATAGAGATGTAAAGTCTAAAGTAAACTTAATTTGTGTTTAAATCTGGGGTACTTTCGTCATCAACGTAAATTGTTGCCTCATGGTTGCAGTTTCAAAATCAAAATTGACGGTTCCAATTCTGGTTTAGAACCTAGTTTCTCCACGGTTTCAATTTCGATTTTCACCGAAACCATTTGTATATATTTTGATAACTTTTGATTGTTTAAAAACGGTTTATGAATTTTAGTAAGAAAAAAAAGGAAAAGAAAGAAAAAGACTTAGGGCGTGATTGGATATCTTTCATTTTGAATGAGATGAATCATAAAGATCGGTGGGTGATGAAGTGTGTGTGTCACAATCACTATCACTAGAATCGAATGAGATGAGTTAGAGTGTACCTCATCTTCTTGGTCGGGTTGATCTTGTTCTTTAGCCATTACAGTTAAGGCTTCTTCTTCGAGTCACTTGAGTAGTCGGCTTCACTACTCTCTGAGTCTCTGGATTTTTTTGACTTAGGTTGTTTTAAATGATCTCGATGCCAACATTGCTCTTTTCTTTTCTTGTCTTCTTTCTCTCAAGACTCTTCTTTCTTCTTCACTCTGTATTTATTGACTACGAGGATATGGACACCGATCAATAGCAAAGTGTCTGGTTGTCTACAATTCCAACACATGTTTTCAACTTTTGATCGACTCTCTCATTCCCTGGGTTGTCGGCTCTTTGATATTTGACCTTTTGATACACACTCTCTTTGGTGGCCTATCCTTCCTTGGCTTGGAGAGAGTGAATGCCTTTGGAGGATTCACCTTTGTTTCTTTTGTAGTTCTTGTTGAAGAACTTGTTGAATCTTTTAACCATAAAGGCAATTTCCTCCGATCAATGATTTTTTGGTTTCGACTCTCTTCCCTTCCTTGACTATGAGTGCAAAGTTTGGGTACAACTATCTCTTCTTGATCCTTTCTTCTCACTCAAACTCATAAGCTTTGAGGTCCGAGAATAGTTCATGATTGGATGTCTTTGATAGGTCCATCGAGTGCCTTAGAGCCATGGTCTTCATTTCCCACTTAGGTAGGAGGCTCCTTAGTATCTTCATACACATCTCCTTCGTGTGTATTCTTTCCCAAATCTTTGAGAGCTCATTTGTAATTTCGATGAATCTAGCATCCAACTGGTCGTTTCTCCCGCAAGCATTTTAAAGTTTTCAAATTTTTGAACAACAACGAGATAATTAGTTTTCTTTGATTTGCTCGGATCCTTCACAAATTAAGGTTAATTTATCCCGATTTCTTTGGGTCATCTTTGCAAGATTTGACTTTGTTGAACATGGCTTTGTCCAAAAGTCTTATAAAGTATATCCTTGGCCACATTGTCCAAGTTGTATCTTTTGTGTCATCATTTGTCCATTCGGCTCTTGGTTTTTCAACCATAGCGGTCCAGAGAAGAGCCTCTTCTTGACTTCACCGTGATCTTCTCTTCTTTATTTGTGTTTACCTTCATTATTTGCGATGACCCATCCTATATCACTATCCACATCTCATCATGTAAAGGCGATAGATGAGCCTGCATACGTATTTTCAGTCATCAAATTCTTCAATGGTGAACATAGGAATGCGTGTCAAATTTCCTTCCATGATAATAACTTTGTTGTTTTCAAGAATGGCTTTTGAGGAACAAATGTTAAAAAAATTCTTTGAAAGATTGGAGATCTAGTCGTCGAACTGATCACGGAAGGCTCAATGAACCAACTGCTCACGATACCACTTGTAGGTCCCAAGGGGGTGTGAGTAAGGTTTAAAAGGGGTTGAATAAACCTTACAAACTTTTCGAATTTAGTCCTTTTAAAATTAGTTCGAGTTAATATCACAAA
>JABTTQ020002012.1:0-50000 GCA_016081115.2 Rehmannia glutinosa | reverse complement strand
TCTCCGCCTCTATCACTTCGAATCATCTTAATCGTCAAATTAAGCTGATTTTTAACTTCATTCTTATAAGTTTTAAAAGATACTAAAGCTTCATATTTGCTTTTCAAAAGATACACATAGCAATATCTTGTGCAATCGTCTATAAACATTATGAAGTACTTTTTTCCACCTCGAGTTTGCACAAATTTTAAATCACACACATCTGTATGAATTAACTCGAGTGGTTTGGTACTTCTTGTTACCGAATAAAACGATGCTTTGGCCAATTTTGCTTCAACACAAATCTCGCATTCATCTTGTGATCGGTTTTAAACGTAGGTATTAATTCTAGATTCACTAACCTTTTAATTGTGTTGAAGTTTACGTGTCCTAATCTATCATGCCATAAATTAGAATAATCCAACAAGTAAACAGAAGTAATAGTTCTATTCTTCGCCTCTTGGCGGAAAACAGACATTATAGACATCTTAAAAAGGCCTTTATCAAGGTAGCCCTTACAAAGAAACTTACCATTCTTGGTCATTATAAACTTGTCGACTCAAACACTAGTCTAAACCCGACCTTACTAAGCAAAGGACCAAAAACCAAATTCTTGCGGATGTCCGGGACATGCAACATATATACAAGCGTAAGCTTCTTTCCGGAAGTCATCTTGAGCGCAACCTTGCCAAGCCTCACGATGTTGGAAGTCGAAGAATTTCCCATGAAAAGCTTTCTTCCATTTATCGGAGTGTAGGAGGAGAACATCTCCTTGTCGGTACAAATGTGAAGAGTAGCCCCGATATCTATCTACCACTCCCTTGGGTTATCCACCATATTGGCTTCAAACACAACGACGGTGAGATCGAACTCCGACATGTCGATTGGAAACGACGTGTCCTCCATCACATTGGCTTGTTGGTTACCACCTTGATTTACACTTTATATACATCTCGAGAGGGAGGATAAAATACCATTGTTATCGTCTTATAGGTGTATTGATAATAACTTTGGCTTTGATTAAATCGTAAAACAACAGGAATATTAGTTGAAACCATAAACCGGGAATCCATTTCATTCCATTGATAATTCCATTATTATTCTCATATTGCGTTTTTGTGGTTATTCTTGTCTTTACTTCCACAACAATTATCCAACTACGATCGCTAAATAAAAATAAGACTATTACGATCTCCATACTTAGCGCATAAATTTATTAGTCTCCATGGATACGACCTTGCTTACCATATTCTAAAAACTATACCGTACATTTGCGGTGAAGCTAAAAATAAGGCGAACAAGGTTTTGGCGCCGTTGCCGGGGACTAATACAATTTTTGGTGCTAATATTGCGATAGATAAAATTATTTTTAATTTGGACATTTTTTGTTTCTTTCTTTATATTTTGTTTGATTTTAATCCTACATTATTTGACTTGTTTCTTTTAGTTTGGTCTAGGTAGTGCATGAACACTCGCTCTTGGCGAGGAGAATTAATACCGCTCATACCAGAAGTTGAGGCTTTCACAAGGAGAATCAGTGCAACTACTAGACGGGCTGAAAGACAACAAAATCCGATTATGGGGGATTTAGAAGAAGAAAACATGGGTAAAAATAATGGGATCAACGGGATCAACGAGTTACCAATACTGGTCCAACAACAAGCCATCCGTGATTACTTTCGACCACAAACGAATCGTAATTACGGTGGTATTGCACATATACCGATAAATGCCAATAACTTTGAGCTTAAGCCGACATTGATAAACATGGTGCAACAAAATCAGTTTGGGGGTTTCGCAACCGAGGATCCCAATTCTCACCTTGCACATTTTATCCAAATTTGCAACATAATTAAAATGAATGGAGTCTCGGATGACGCCATAAGATTGCGCCTATTCCCTTTCTCTTTGAGGGATAAGGTAAGGAGTTGGTTGTGTACTTTGACGCAAGGAAGCGTAAGCACATGGGACGATTTGAGCCAAAAGTTTTTGTTTAAATTCTTTCCATCGAGCAAAACTCTGCAGCTCAAAAGTGAAATCACTTAATTTAGACAGTTTGACTCCGAGCCTTTGTACAAGGCTTGGGAATGATTCCGGGATTTGCTAAGAAGATGTCCACAACACAATTTCTCGGAGCATCAACAATTGTGTTTCTTTTACAATGGTTTGATGGGGCAAACGAGGTCTTTTGTTGATGCCGCAGCGGGATGAGCATTATTGGCGAGGTTTCCGCAAGACGCCCTCAATCTTTTTGAAGAAATGGCCATGAACAGTTATCAATGGCCATCTGAAGGTCCAATGTACAAGGAGTGGTAGGAATTTCGTATTCAGACCCAATTAAAGCGTTAACCGCGCAAATGGCGGCATTGACAAATCATTTCTTGCGAAAGGGGCAGAAGCAAGTGCAAGCACGAGTAGTGAAGTTCCTCTATATCCGATGGATGAGGTAAGTTATGTGAATAACATGAATTTCCACAATTTCCAGAACAATTCAACTCCAACACACTACCACTCGGGTTTGAGAAACCATGAAAATATTTTCTATGCCAATACCAAGAATGTGATGCAACCACCACCGGGATTTAATGCATCGAATGGGGGAACTAATGCGGAAGGCAAATCATCTTTGGAAGATGCTCTCACCTCGTTCATAAATCAATCAAGTTCATTCATGAGTGAAATGAGGAGCCGCTTCACAAGGCACGACTCAAGGATGGACAAGATGGAGCTACAAGTGACACAGTTGGCCAATACGATGAGCTCACAAATGAAAAACCTTGAGACTCAAATGGGCCAATTAGCTACAATTGTTGGTGGGCAACATCAAAAGTGTCAATTTCCGAGTAACACCGGGTTAATCCGAAAGAGCATTGTAAATCCATACATCTAAGAGTGGTACGGAATATGAGGTACCGAAAGAAAGGGAAAATCTGGAAAACTCGGATGGACGCACAACCCACGCATCCGAGCATGGTCCGGCCGTGCATGGTGATAGGCGTGAGTTTTGCATGTATTTTGAGGCGTATTTCGAGCTATAATAATGGGTAAACATGCATATACTCGCGTTAAATGTTACATATTCACTCCTTGTGGAAAAGATATTACACTTTGCTTATTTTGTAGGAATTTCATGATATTTGAAGCTAATTGAATACGAATACGAGGAAAGCAAAGTAGAAACACGGAGAATTGAGTGGATATACGAAAAGTGAAGCCTAAAAGAGCGAAAATTGTGCGTCTACGGAAGAGACAAGGGGCACACGGGTTGGGCGTGCCTCAGACACCACCCGTGCACCCCTGTATAAATGTAACTGGAGCTGCAGCATGGCGCACGGGTAGCCCATGCGTCGACGCATGACCCGTGCGTCCTACAGAGGGTTGGAGTATTTCACCGGAGTGGCGCATGGGTAGGCCGTGCTCCGACGCATGACCCGTACGCCCTACAGAGAGTTGGATTATTTCAGCAGGGTGGCGCACGGGTAACCCGTGCTCCGACGCACCACCCGTACGTCTGCGCTGGAATCCCATAATCTGCATCATTATGCCCTAAACTTGATGGTGGGTATAAAAAGGCTTTTTGGGGGGCGCACACAAGGGTATTCTGGCATTTTTGGGATCTACAACACAAGACAAGGGTCAACTCTTGGAAGGAGACATCAAGGAGACAATCGGGTTGCATCGGAGCTTGAAGAACGGAGATATATCGAGAGATTGTCGACGTTCCTAAGTTTTTCTTGCTTCTCTTTTAGTTTCAATCTTTCATTTTCATTTGTAATGGCTTTGAACACTTTGTTATTAAGTTGTTTAATCATGTGTAGCTAAACTCTAGAGATTTCCGGGTTTTGGAAGTAGATTAATAAACTCTTGTTGGATGTTTTAATCTTAGTTGAAGTTATTATCTTGAAGCCTATTTGAATATTTTGAGCTTATTCTTGTTTTATCACTTGATCAATGATTTAACTTGTTTGATATATTGATTCATAATTCGAGAGATGAGTTTCAATATTAGATCTTGAATACTCGACACAAATATTTGCATGAATCGAGAGGTTTGTAAATGTTTGTGAGGACAATTGATCTTTTGTGCTTTTTGGAGTTGAATGCTTCATGTTGAGTAGAGATGCTAGCATAAGTATTTCAATCTACGTTTTATATGCATCTCGAGAGGAGGATAAAATAGCTTTGTGATCGCTAATAGGAATATTGATAATAACGTGGCTTGATTAAACCGGACAACAAGAGGATTATTAATCGAAACCTTAACTCGGAAATCCATTACATTATCTTGATATTTCGATCATTTGTGTTATTGTAATCTTGTGTTTTAGTGATTTTAATTGTCTTAATCTCAATACAACAACCATCAAATTTCGATCGTCTAAATAAAAATAAGACTATCTTGGATCAATACTTAGCATATTAATTTATTAGTCTCCGTGGATACGACCTTGCTACCCTATTCTATAACGTACACCGTACACTTGCGGTGAAGCTAAAAATATAAAGAACAAGTTTTTGGCGCGCTGTTGGGGACTAATACAATTTATGGTGCTAATATTGCGATAGATAGAATTACTCTTAATTTAGACATTCTTTTTATTTTTTATTTTAGTGTGACTTTAATTCCACATTATTTGACTGGTTTCTTTTAGTTTGGTCCAGGTAGTGCATGAACACGCGCTCTAGGCGGGGGGACTTAATACCGCTCATACCGGAAGTTGAGGCTTTCGCGAGGAGAATCAGTGCTACCACTAGACGGACTGAAAGACAACACAATCCAATAATGGGGGATTTGAATGAGTTACCAATACCGGCAAACAATGGTGGGAACGAGTTACCAATACCGGTTCAATAGCAAGCCATTCGTGATTACTTTCGACCACAAACGAATCGTAATTACGGTGGTATTGCCCATATTCCTATCAATGCCAACAATTTCGAGCTCAAACCGCACTAATCAATATGGTGCAACAGAATCGATTTGGGGGTTTGCAAATCAAGATCCTAACTCTCACCTTGCACATTTTATCCAAATATGCAATACAATCAAAATGAACGGAGTCTCGGATGACGCCATAAGATTGCGCTTGTTCCCATTCTCTTTAAGGGATAAGGCGAGAAATTGGTTGGGTACTTTGACGCAAGGCAGTGTAAGCACATGGGACGAACCGAGCCAAAAGTTCTTGTTTAAATTCTTTCCACCGAGCAAAACTTTGCGCTCAAAAGTGAGATTACTCAATTCCGACGATTCGACTCGAGCCTTTGTATGAGGCTTGGGAAAGGTTTCGGGATTTGTTACGTAGATGTCCACAACATGGGTTTCCGAGGATCAACAATTATGCTTATGCTTCTTCTACAATGGTTTAATGGGACAAACGAGGGCCTTTGTAGATGCCGCAACGTGAGGAGGAGCATTGTTGACAAGGTTTCCACAAGATGCCTTGAACCTTCTTGAGGAAATGGCCATGAACAGCTTACTGGTGGCCATCCGAAAGATCCAATGTACAACGAGTAGCCGAAATCTCGGATTCGCACTCCAATTAAAACATTGACGGCACAAGTAGCGGCTTTGACAACTCAATTGAGTGTATTTATGAAGGGGCGAGGAAGCACACGAGCACGGGTAGTGAAGCTCTTCTATATCCGATGGAAGAGGTAAATTATGTGAATAACCGAATTTCAATAATTTCCGGAATAATTCAAACCCAACGCACTACCATCTAGGGTTGAGAAATCATGAAAATTTTTCCTATGCAAATACAAAGAATGTGTTACAACCTCCGCCGGGATTTAATGCTTCAAGTGGAGGCGGTAATGGGAAAGGCAAATCGTCATTGGAAGATGCACTCACCTCCTTCATAAATCAATCTAATGCTTTCATGAATGACACGAGGAGCCGCTAAAGCAAACCTTCGGATGGATAAGATAGAACAACAAGTGACAAGCTCGATAAAGAATCTGGAAACTCAAATGGGTCAATTGGCTACAATTGTGGGTGGTCAACATCAAAAGGGTCAATTTCCAAGTAATACGGAAATGAATCCTAAGGAACAATGCAAGGCGATTTGTTTACGAAGCGGTGCACGAATATGAGGGGCCTAAAGAAAAATCAGGAATCAAACTTTCGGATGAAGCATCTAGGCCGGAAGCAGGAGAATCCGTGATGAAGGATGATATTGAAGAAAATAGGAAAGAAGAGAACAAAGAGGCGGAACAAACAGGGGCTGAGAAGCTAAAATCATCATCTAACTCGAATATATCTAAGTTGCCTATATCTCTTCCATTTCCTCAAAGATTTCAAAAGAAAAAGCTTGATGATCAATTTGCCAAATTCATTGATATATTTAAGAAATTGCACATTAACATTCCTTTTGCAGACGCACTAGAACAGATGCCGAACTATGCTAAATTTCTTAAGGATGTTATGTCAAAAAAGCGGAAGATGACAAGCTTTGAAACGGTGAATTTGATGGAAGAATGTAGTGCAATTATCCAAAGGAAGCTACCACAAAAACTTAAAGATCCGAGGAGTTTCACTATCCCTTGTGCTATTGGTGGTAATTTCTTTAATAAAGCGTTATGTGATTTGGGGGCAAGTATTAATTTGATGCCTTTGTCCATTTTCAGGAAACTTGGATTAGGCGACGTGAAACCAACTACGGTGACATTGCAACTTGCAAACCGATCACTTACGTATCCAAGGGGAATTATTGAAGACGTACTGGTAAAAGTTGATAAATTTATATTCCCCGTGGATTTCTTGGTTTTGGATATGGAAGAAGATCGAGACGTTCCACTGATACTTGGACGTCCTTTCTTAGCAACGGGTAAAGCCTTAATAGATGTGCAAAAAGGGGAACTCACATTACGTGTTAATGATGAGCATGTTTTATTTTCTATATATAAGGCAATGAAATTTCATGATTCGGTAGAGAATTGTAATTTTTTGGATATAGTTAGTTCATGCATTGAGGATTATGTTGATCATACATTGTCTACAGATGATTTGGAATTTGGTCTAACCCACTCGTGCTCAATGTCGAGTGTTGTACTTGATTTTGATAACCAAGATTTGTACGACTATGTTTGTGCCTTAGATCATATGCAGGAACTACCTAATAGTGCAAGAAGCAAGAACGCAAAGCCAGAAATAAGGGAGCCGAACTTACAGGAACGCACCACCCATGCGTCCACGCACGGGTTGCCCATGCGTGATGCTGAAGGTTGGGTTGAGCTCTCTGAAGAGCACACGGGCCGTGCGCCGGCGCATGGGCAGCCCGTGCGTGAGACTGAAATGACAACACCACCTCCGAAACTCAAGCAATTACCTGAACACCTCAAATATGCATTCCTTGGGGCAAATAATGCAAATCCGGTAATCGTTTCATCTTTTCTCACTCCTACTCAACTTGATAAACTGTTAAGGGTTTTAAGAAAACATAAGTCGACACTAGGATGGTCTATAACTGATTTAAAAGGCATAAGTCCATCCATTGTGATGCATAAAATTCGGATGGAAGATGTTTATAAACCATCAATGCAAAACCAAAGACGACTAAACCCTATTATGCAAGATGTAGTTAGGAAGGAAGTGTTGAAATGGTTGGATGCCGGGATCATTTATGCGATATCTGATAGTTCATGGGTGAGTCCGGTACAAGTGGTGCCAAAAAAGGGGGGTAATGGTGAAAAATGAAAATGAGGAACAAATTGCTACTAGAATTGTTACCGGTGGTGAATATGTATTGATTATAGAAAACTTAATGATGCCACTCGAAAAGATCACTTCCCCCTCCCCTTTATCGATATGATGTTGGATCGCCTTGCAGTTATGATTATTATTGCTTTTTAGATGGTTATTCCGGTACAATCAAATCATGATTGCGCCGAAGACCAAGAGAAAACAACATTTACATGTCCGTATGGCATATTTGCATTTAAATGCGCATGCCATTTGGTTTATGTAATGCACCCGCCACTTTCCAACGTTGTATGATGGCTATATTTCACGATCTTATTGAAAAAGTTATGGAGGTGTTTATGGACGATTTCTCTGTGTTTGGTGATTCTTTTGATAATTGTCTTCACAATCTTTCCCTAGTTTTGCGCGATGTGAAGAGACCAATCTAGTACTAAATTGGGAAAAGTGCCATTTTATGGCACGCGATGGCATTGTACTTGGTCATCGAGTCTCTTCTTCGCAGGTTTGGAAGTTGATCGGGCAAAGATTGTAGCAATTGAGAAGTTACCACCTCCTACAAACAAAAAGCCATTCGAGCTTCTTGGGCCATGCCGATTTTACTGAAGGTTTATCCGTGACTTTTCTAAAATTTCTAAACCTCGAGCCAATTGCTAGAAAAAGATGATGCTTTCATTTTTTCCAATGAATGTTTGCAAGCGTTGAAAACGTTGAAGACAAAGATTGGTGACCGCACCTATACTGTCGCCCCAGCATTGAGTCAACCATTTGAGCTAATGTGTGATGCAAGCGACTTTGCGGTTGGGGCAATGTTTCTCGGTCAAAAGAGGGAAAAATTGTTCCGATCCATATACTATGCAAGTCGAACGTTGGGCCGAGCTGCTCAATGCAATTATACCACAACCGAAAAGAGATGTTGGCGATTGTTTTTGCATTCAATAAATTCGATCTTACTTGATCGGACGAAGACGATTGTTCATACCGACCATGCGGCTATCAAATACCTCTTTGACAAGAAGGATGCGAAACCGAGGTTGATTCGATGGATCTTATTATTGCAAGAGTTTGATGTGGAAATCAAGGACCGAAAGGGATGCGAGAACGTGGTAGCAGACCATCCGTCTCGATTAGAAAATCAAGAGGAGCAAAAGGAGGTACGGGGATTGATAAAAGAGGAGTTTCCTCGATGAAAGATTACTCATGCTTGAGGCAGTTCCCATGGTATGCGGACTTTGTCAACTACTTGGCTCACCGGAGTTCTACCTCCGGATCTATCACCGTATCAAAAGAAGAAATTCTTACATGATGTAAAGTTTTACATGTGGGATGACCCCCTACTCTTTAAGAGGTGCGCGGACAAAATCATAAGAAGATGCGTGCCTCAAGAAGAATGGGAGGGAGTCCTACTACAGTGTCATTCTTCACCCTCTGGCGGACATTTTGGCCCCACTCGCACCGCAGCGAAGGTATTACAAAGTGGGCTATATTGTCCCACTTTATTTAATGACTGTTATTTGTTTGTGCAACAATGTGACAGGTGTCAGCGAATGGGAAATATTTCAAGGAAGCACGAGATGCCAATGACCAATGTAATTGAAGTGGAGTTGTTCGATGTATGGGGGATTGATTTTATGGGCCCATTTCCATCGTCTTTGGGTTATCAATATATTCTACTTGCTGTGGAATATGTATCCCGTTGGGTAGAGGCAATTCCTTCCAAAACAAATGATGCTCAGGTTGTAATGCGATTCCTTAAGAAAAACATCTTTACTAGATTCGGCACTCCAAGAGCTTTAATTAGTGATGGAGGGTCGCATTTTGTAAACAAATTGATGAGCAACTTGTTGGCAAAATATGGAGTCAAACATAAAGTTGCATTGGCATATCATCCACAAGCCAATGGACAAGCGTATGGCTAACAGGAGATCAAACAAATCCTTGAAAAGACGGTGAACATCAACCGAAAAGATTGGGCGTTAAAATTGGATGACGCTTTGTGGGCATACCGGACTGCTTATAAGACGCCGTTGGGCACATCTCCATATCAACTTGTCTTTGGGAAGTCGTGCCATTTGCCTGTAGAATTGGAGCACAAAGCATTTTGGGCGGTCAAGAAACTAAACCTGGATTTTCAGAAAGCCAGCGAGGAAAGGTTGCTCCATTTGAATCAGATGGAAGAGTTTCGGGATGAAGCTTACGAAAATTCCCGAATTTACAAGGAAAGAACCAAGAGGTGGCATGATAAGATGATCAAGAAAAGAGAGTTTTTACCGGTAGAACCGGTGCTCCTATACAATTCACGCCTTAAATTTTTCCCGGGAAAACTCAAGTCTAAGTGGTCGGGGCCATTCGTGATAAAGAAAGTGTTGAATCCACCTAGGATTGTAGAATTGTTGACAAAAGAAGGTGAGACTTTCATGGTAAACGGCCAACGGATTAAGTACTATTTCCACCGAGGGAATCAAGAGGAGGTGACATCCACCACCTTGCGCGACCCGTAATTTAACAAAACAGGCGTCAAGCTAAAGACGTTAAATATAGCGCTTGTTGGGAGGCAACCCAACGGTTTTTCGTGTGACTTTCATTTTTGTGTGTGTTTAGTTTTAATTTTGTGTGATTGGAGTGATTTGACATGCGTGTTTCTATTAATGAGTGTGATTTGTGTGTTTTTGTTTCATGTTTTTTTGTGTGTTTTCATAAAAAAAAAATAAAAAAAAAAAAAATAAAAAAAAAAAAAAACAAAAAAAACATGAATTGCTGTACAGGTGCGCACGGGTTACCCGTGCACTGGCACACCACCCGTGCGCCCTGCAGAGAATTGAGGAGTTTGCCGGGGTGGCGCACGGGTAGCCCGTGCTTTGACGCACCACCCGTGCGCCCTGCAGAAGAGGGATAAATTTGACAGTTTTTAAAACTGTTCTTCATATTCAAACTCTCCAACTCGCGCGCCCCTCCCTAATCCTCCCTTGTTTTCGAAATGTCTCCAAGTTTTCACTCAAATTCGTCCACATAATCCCTCCCCCATCACAATTGAACTTCATTTTACATCGAATTCGAATTTGCTTGAAGAATTGTGAGCAAAAGCACTTAGGGTTCAAGTCATCTACTTCGAGTCTCACTTAGAGAATTCCGGTAAGAACACCGTTTCTCCTTGCGAATTCGTTGTCCATTATGTGTTAGGGATCATGATAGGTGCTTATTTTGATATTTTTGATATGAATTATGTGAATTATTCTTTGAGGCAAATTATCAAACACCTTGTGGGCTTGTGTAATTGAGGAGACTTAGGGTGAATTGTTGATGAATAAGGCATGGCCAATGATTGTTTAAGCTAATACTTGTCTAGAATGGCCATAATTTTTGCTTGCTTGGGGTAGGTGATCGATCAAAGTAAAGTAGGCAAGTGAATTTGCATCACCTAATATGTTAGCTTTAATCCCCTACTTTGTTGTTGCCATTGATGATATTGGGATGCTAATGGAATGTATTTCAGGTACAAATCCTTCATGGCCGAGCGAAGAAACCCCCAGGTGGAAGGAGACGTGCACGCGGGGGCACAACGCGACGTGGCACCGCCAGAGGTCGACCAAAACAGTCCAGCGGCATATGGGGTTGACTTGACAAATGCCGATGATCTTGAGCGATGGAATCGCTTGATCGGTCGCCAAATAGCTCTATCCCGCTATGCCGATGATGATTGTACCCAAACTTTGGGGATACATGAGGACGTGTGGCGTCTTTTCGCAAAGGTTGGATGGACAAACTTCATGAGCCGAAGGTGGCCGACATTTAAAAGATATACATTGGAGTTTTTGAGTACCGTGGAAGTACTCAAACAAGGCGGGACTTTTGAACCGTATATGATAAAATTTCAGTTGGGGAACGTTTGTAGACAACTGTGTATGACCCAATTGAACACTATTTTCGAGGTCCCAACAAACGCTCGTACTCGCCCGATGCCCCATTATGATCAATACGACTTCTGGAGAATGCTTGTGGAAACACCACAAACGGGGCCGATGTTGTATGCCGCACGGACCGCCAAAGCCTCTTGATCCGAATCCGCTTTTCCGGTATATACAATGCGTGATCGCATCCTCCGTGTTCGCCCGAGAAAATATTGGAGGGATGACGACTAAGGAGCTTTATCTCCTCTGTGTATGGTCACAAATACCCCTACAACACAACACAATTTCGCCGAGCAAATCGAACAGCTTAGCTAGGCGAGAAGGGGGGTACGATTTCTATAGGGGCCTCATTACCCCTATTGCCTGGCATTTCAATGTCGATTTACGAGGCTTGAGCCTATCCCGGCAAAGACTCGGGTCAATTTGGCATCGTTGCACCACATGAAGTTCATAGCACACGAAGACAACACATTGGTACTTCTACAAAAGAAAGGTCTTTGCATTTGCCTAACCCGCCATACACCACAATGATACATTGACGGACACCACCAACTTCCTAATGAACTCGACGCACATAACCGAATTATCGAGGCTATAGAGGCAAGAAAGAAGCGAGAGTTGAAGGTTTCTTGGATGAAGAGGATATGGTGGCGGAGGAGGATGAGATACATGGACGCGAAATGGGGATGGAACCTCATCACCCCCAAATTGGGTATGATATACCCGAGTCCTCACGCGAGGCGATTACCCCCGACATTCTCAACGCGGGGATCGTCCCGGTACTTCTCATAGTGGAGGACCCCGGTACGCGCACCGATTTTCAAGACATGTTATATGCGTTTGGGGAGGACTTGCGTCGGCAAGGAGAAGAGTTGAGGCGGCAAGGAGAGGATTTGAGGCAACATAAGGCTGATTTTCTTGCGTTCAAATGAGCGATCTGATCGGCGTTCTGAGGAGACGTGGCAAGTGCTCCAACAGCTACAAATGTGGCATATTTCTCAAGGCCACTTCCCACCGCCGCCGCCGCAGTGATTCAGGTATATCCCCACTTTTCGTTATTGAAATTCTATTTTCCCCTTAGGACACTATAATTTCATTCAAGTTTGGGGGGAGAGATAGTATTTTAATACATGAAAAGTGTGGATACGAAAAAAAAAAAATGATTCATGCATTTTGTGTTTTCATATAGTTGCATTAGAGCATTTTAGGTTGCATTTGCATTAGAGCACGTTTATAGCTTTAGCACGTCTATTGCTTTCGTAGTGGTTAGAGAGTGAGTTGACCAAGCATGTTGCAACTTGTTGTTGTGTGTTGATTGAAAATTCATATTGTTAAGATTGGATGTTGGTTACGAGTTGATTGAGCCTTGAATAGATGACATTGAGCATGTTGATATGGAAAACTTGGTTTGATGCTTTGAATTACATAATTGCAAGCATGTGAGCTTTTGAGCCTTTACTGCTTGTATCTTGCGCAGTCTTGTTGTGATTTGAGTGTATCATTCATGTCGTTAAAATTCTAGAACTTGCTTGGGTATCTCTGTCAAGGCCACATGTTGTATGCGAATTGTGAAGGTGATTAAAGGCCATTTTTTTTAGCCCTTCAAGCCTTGTGCTTACCTAATGATGATATTGAAATTCCTAGTTAGCCAAGTTGAGCCTATAACCTATTTCTTTGATAGCCACAAAATTTAACCCTTGATCTTAATATATCCATCACCTAATACTCGAATGTATAGCGTTGAGTAAAGGAATGAATGAGGATGAATGGGTGGGAATTGAAAAGTAGGGTAAATGGACACACTTGGTTAAATGGGACATAAAAAGGAAGGAAAGGAGTTGAGTAAAAAAAAAAAATGCTGAAAATGCACAAATGAAAAATTGATTGAAAAGTTGATAAACTTAGGGGGCGAAGGATTGTGAATGGAGGCGATTCTCAAAAGAAAAAAAGGAAATGGAGATAAATGAAGTTGATAAAAATGAGGGATGATTGCAGTAGCATATGGGATTGTAATGAAAATGATTGATATGCTCATCGGTCTATATACTCGAGTTTGAGTCACTTTATCCAAAATTTCCTACCCAAACCAAAGAGCCTTCATTACAGCCAAATGAGAAAGTCCTTTTTGATTCACAAATTGCATACACTTTAGTGGCGGAGATATGAGACGAATTGCAAGCCTATGGCAATTTTGCGACATCGAATTGGTTTGAGCATAAACACGTCCTATATCCTCGTGAGATGAGAGTATACACTTAACTTTGAGAGTTAGAATTCGCATTTCACTTTGTTTACTTGAGGCATGTTCTTTGATCGATATTTGAGGCTTGATTGGTTTGTTGCTTGACGTTCATGATGAACAATATGAATTTCTTTTTGATCCATTGTGTGCGCTTTTATTCTTATCTCCCACAGTGCTTGATCGTATTTTAAAAAATTGTTGATCGGGACGGTCAATGGTGTAAGTTTGGGGGATTTTGATAGGCGTGAGTTTTGCATGTATTTTGAGGCGTATTTCGAGCTATAATAATGGGTAAACATGCATATACTCGCGTTAAATGTTACATATTCACTCCTTGTGAAAAGATACTACACTTTGCTTATTTTGTAGGAATTTCATGATATTTGAAGCTAATTGAATACGAATACGAGGAAAGCAAAGTAGAAACACGGAGAATTGAGTGGATATACGAAAAGTGAAGCCTAAAAGAGCGAAAATTGTGCATCTACGGAAGAGACAAGGGGCACACGGGTTGGGCGTGCCTCGGACACCACCCGTGCACCCCCGTATAAATGTAATCGAGTCTGCGCAAAGATGGCGCACGGGTAGCCCATGCGTCGACGCATGACCCGTGCGTCCTACGAGAGGTTGGAGTATTTCACCGGAGTGGCGCACGGGTAGGCCATGCTCTCGACGCATGACCCGTGCGCCCCTACAGAGAGTTGGATTATTTCAAAGCAGGTGGCGCACGGGTAACCGTGTCTCCGACGCACCACCCGTGCGTCTCTGCTTGAATCCCATAAACTCTGAAAGATTATGCCCTAAACTTGATGGTGGGTATAAAAAGGCTTTTTGGGGGGCGCACACAAGGGTATTCTGGCATTTTTGGGATCTACAACACAAGACAAGGGTCAACTCTTGGAAGTAGACATCAAGGAGACAATCGGGTTGCATCGGAGCTTGAAGAATGGAGATATATCGAGAGATTGTCGACGTTCCTAAGTTTTTCTTGCTTCTCTTTTAGTTTCAATCTTTCATTTTCATTTGTAATGGCTTTGAACACTTTGTTATTAAGTTGTTTAATCATGTGTAGCTAAACTCTAGAGATTTCTGGGTTTTGGAAGTAGATTAATAAACTCTTGTTGGATGTTTTAATCTTAGTTGAAGTTATTATCTTGAAGCCTATTTGAGTATTTTGAGCTTATTCTTGTTTTATCACTTGATCAATGATTTAACTTGTTTGATATATTGATTCATAATTCGAGAGATGAGTTTCAATATTAGATCTTGAATACTCGACACAAATATTTGCATGAATCGAGAGGTTTGTAAATGTTTGTGAGGACAATTGATCTTTTGTGCTTTTTGGAGTTGAATGCTTCATGTTGAGTAGAGATGCTAGCATAAGTATTTCAATCTACGTTTTATATGCATCTCGAGAGGGAGGATAAAATAGCTTTGTGATCGTCTTATAGGAATATTGATAATAACGTGGCTTGATTAAACCTAAAACAAGAGGATTATTAATCGAAACCTTAATTCGAAATCCATTACATTATCTTGATACTTGATCATTTGTGTTATCGTAATCTTGTGTTTTAGTGATTTTAATTGTCTTAATCTCAATCAATACAACAACCATCAAATTTCGATCGTCTAAATAAAAATAAGACTATCTTGGATCAATACTTAGCATATTAATTTATTAGTCTCCATGGATACGACCTTGCTACCCTATTCTATAACGTACACCGTACACTTGCGGTGAAGCTAAAAATATAAAGCAACACATGGTCCCGTAAGTGGAGCATCTAAGTTGGGAGAAGTTGAATCGGCGATGAATGATGATGTTGAGGTCGAGGGGAAAAACAGAGAGACAGAAAGATGAACAAACAGGGGTTGTGAAGCTTAAATCTTCTTCTAACTCTAATGTGTCTAAATTGCCTATCTCTCTTCCTTTCCCTCAAAGATTTCAAAAGAAAAAGCTTGATGATCAATTTGCAAAATTCCTTGATATATTTAAGAAATTACACATTCACATTCCGTTTGCAGATGCACTAGAGAAAATGCCAAATTATGCGAAATTTCTTAAAGATGTTATGTCAAAGAAGATGAAGATGACAAGCTTTGAAACAGTGAATTTGACGGAAGAATGCAACGTGATAATCCAAAGAAAACTACCACAAAAACTAAAAGATCCGGGGAGTTTCACTATCCCTTGTGCAATTGGTGGTAATTTCTTTAATAAAGCATTGTGTGATCTAGGAGCAAGTATTAACTTAATGCCCTTGTCCATTTTCAGGAAACTTGGACTAGGAGAAGTGAAGCCAACCACGGTGACGTTACAACTTGCAGATTGGTCACTACATATCCTAAGGGAATTATAGAAGACGGGCTTGTAAAAGTTGACAAATTCATATTCCATGTGGATTTCTTGGTTCTAGACATGGAAGAAGATCGTGACGTCCCACTGATACTTGGACGTCCATTCGTTGATACCGGAAAAGTCTTAATAGACGTACAAAAATGAGAGCTCACATTACGGGTTAATGATGAGCATGTTTTATTTTCTATATATAAGGCTATGCGCTTTCAGGATACTGTGAAGAATTGTAATTTCTTAGACATAGTTAGTTCATGCATTGAGGATTATGTTGATCATACATTGTCGAGGATGATTTAGAGTTTGGTTTAACCCATTCGTGTTCGATGTCGAGTGTAATACTTGATTTCGATAACCAAGACCTATACGACTATGTTTGTGCTTTAGATAATATGCAGGAACTACTGAAAAACGCGAGAGGCAAAAACGCAAAGACGGATTTAAGGGAACCAAGTTTGCAGCCACGCACGACCCGTGCGCCAGAGCACGGGCAACCCGTGCGTGGTGCCGAAGGAGATGTTGGAAACAGGGGACAACTCATGACCCGTGCGCCAGAGCACGGGCAACCCGTGTGTGGTGCCGAAGAAGACTCTGACAACAGAGGAGCAGGCACAACCTGTGCGTGACACTGAGACAACAAATTTAACTCCAGAACTCAAGCCTCTACCCGAGCACCTCAAATACGCATTCCTTTGGGCAAATAACGCGAATCCGAGTAATCGTATTATCTTTTCTAACTTCAACTCAACTTGATAAATTTCTTAGGGTGTTGAGAAACCATAAGTCTGCACTAGGATGGTCCATAACTAATTTATAAGGCATAAGTCCATCAATTGTCATGCATAAAATTCAGATGAAAGATGTTTATACACCTTCAGTGTAAAATCAAAGGCGATTAAACCCTATTATGCAAGAAGTTGTTAGGAAAAAGTTTTGAAATGGTTAGATGCTGGGATCATATATGTTATATCTGATAGTTCTTGGGTAAGTCCGGTACAAGTGGTGCCAAAGAAAAGGGGTAACAGTTGTGAAAAATGAGAATGAAGAATTGATTGCTACTAGGATTGTTACTGGGTGGCGTATTTGTATTGATTATAGAAAGATTAATGATGCCACTCGAAAAGATCATTTTCCCCTTCCCTTTGTTGATATGATGTTGGATCATTTAGCGGGTTATGATTATTACTGCTTTCTGGATGGTTATTCCTGGAACAACCAAATCATGATTGTACCGGAAAACCAAGAAAAAATGACATTTACATGTCCTTACAGCACATTTGCATTTCACCGAATGCCATTTGGACTATGTAATGCGCCCGCAACTTTTCAACGATGTATGATGGCTATTTTCTATGATCTTATTGAGAAAGTTATGGAGGTGTTTATGGATGACTTCTCTGTATTTGGTGATTCTTTTGATCATTGCCTTCACAATCTTCTTTAGTGTTACAGAGATGCGAAGAGACCAATCTTGTCCTAAATTGGGAAAAGTGCCATTTTATGGTACGTGATGGTATTGTACTTAGTAACCGAGTTTCCTCCGCAGGTTTAGAAGTGGATAGAGCAAATATTGTGGCCATTGAGAAACTACCACCTCCTACAAATGAAAAGCCATCAGAAGTTTCTTGGGGCATGCCGGATTCTATAGAAGGTTTATTCGTGACTTTTCAAAAATCACTAAACTTTGAGTCAATTGTTAGAAAAAGATACTGCTTTCAATTTTTTCGATGATTGTTTGCAGGCATTTGAAATCTTGAAGAAGGCGTTGGTGACCGCACCTATTCTTGTAGCCCCAGATTGGAGTCAGCCGTTCGAATTGATGTGTGATGCCAGTGATTTTGCGGTAGGGGCTGTTCTCGGTCAAAAAAGGGAAAAGTTATTTAGATTCATCTACTACGCAAGTAGAACATTGGATAGTGCTCAAATGACTATACTACCACCGAGAAGAGAGTTGGCAATTGTTTTCGCATTTGATAAGTTTCGATCATACTTGATTGGAACGAAAACAATAGTCCACACTGACCATGCGTCTATCAAATATCTTTTTGATAAGAAAGATGCGAAAACCAAGACTGATTAGGTGGATTCTTCTATTACAAGAATTCGATGTGGAAATTAGAAACCGAAAGGGATGTGATAATGTGGTGGTAGACCACTTATCTACAATTGAACATCAAGAGGAGGAGAAAAGAGGTACAAAATTGATCAAGGAGGAATTTCCAGATGAACGGATGCTAATGGCTGAAGCAAAGTTCCCGTGGTATGCATATATTGTTAACTATTTGGCCGTGGGAGTTTTGCCCCCAAATTTATCATCATATCAGAAAAAGAAGTTCTTCCACGATGTCAAGTTCTATATGTGGGACGACCTCCTACTCTTTAAGAGGTGCACAAATAAAATCATCAGACGATGTGTACCTCAAGAAGAGTGGGAGAGAGTTCTACAACAATGTCATTCCTCACCTTCTGGAGGATATTTTGATCCGACTCGCACGACAGCAAAGGTATTACAAAGTGGGTTATACTGGCCTACTTTATTTAATGATTGCTATTTGTATGTGCAACAATGTGACAGGTGTCAGCGGATGGGGAACATTTCTAGGCGACATGAGATGCCGATGACCAATGTAATAGATGTCGAATTGTTTGATGTGTGGGGGATTGACTTCATGGGCCCATTTCCATCATCTTCGGGCTATCAATATATTCTACTCGCAGTAGAGTATGTATCCCGTTGGGTAGAAGCAATTCCTTCACAAACAAATGACACCCAGGTTGTGATGTGGTTCTTAAAGAAAAATATATTTACTCGATTTGGAACTCCAAGAGCTTTAATTAGTGATGGAGGGTCGCATTTTGTAAATAAATTGATGAGCAACTTATTAGCAAAATATGGGATTAAACATAAAGTTGCATTGGCATATCATCCGCAAGCCAATGGGCAAGCCGAAGTAGCCAACTGCGAGATAAAACAGATTCTTGAAAAGACGGTGAACATAAATCGAAAGGATTGGGCTTTCAAATTGGATGATGCTCTATGGGCATACCGGATAACATATAAGACACCGTTCGGCACATCCCCATATCAGCTCATCTTCGGGAAATCATGTCACTTTCCAGTGGAATTAGAGCATAAGGCATTTTGGGCGGTAAAGAAACTGAATTTGGACTTCAAAAAGGCAGGTGAAGAGAGGTTACTTCATTTAAATGAGATGGAAGAATTTTGAAATGAAACTTATGAAAACCTGGGTGCCCCCAAGGGCCTAAACCCATAAGTCGAACTTGGGATATATCAAGTGAGTAAACTTTGCCTCCTTTTCTTATGTAGGATGGAATATTTCTCCTTCCCCATATTTTCCATTTTCCATACCATTTTCTAGTATTAAGTGACTAACTTATAGCATTAATTTTTCATTCACTCGGAATTGGTTTTAAGAATTTCCAAATGCTATTCTCATTTACTCTCATAGTAGAATTTTTACAAATAATTTAATTCTATTTTTCACTAATGGAACCCACTTAATTATTTGGTCAAAATCGGGTCAACACCCATTTTACCAAACAATAATTCCAACAACTAATTTTCATCAATTGAAACCGAGAAATAATCCCTTTTCTTAACAGGTTCAATAATAATATTATTACCCTGAACAATGTTAGCAAAAATAGGATTTGCTGGTTTAATCAAAGAATCCAAATTAAGGTTAGCGTGTTTTAGTAAAATCCCTGAACAATATTACATTTTCTTAGTAAAATCCTGCTAACATGGAGTTCAAAGAAACAATATGCAGTTTTCCAGAGTAGTGCAAAATCTGAATATCGGTCTTTGGCATAACACAAGTGAATTAGGATTGATTTTTGAAGCTCATCTTTGATTTAGTGTGATAACACAAGTGCAATTGCGCTTGTTTCAAACTCCTTGTTCCATGCACAAATGAAAAACATCGAAATTGATGCCCACTTTGTGAGGGAAAAAGTTTAAGGAACAAAATATAAGGTTTATACCTTCTGAGCAACAAGTAGAACCCATTGCATACAAAGGCGTAGGCATCTCCTCTCCCCTCCCAGTTTTTATTTTGGGATAATTACAAAAAGTACCCCTAAAGTTTGACCTAATTATAAAAAAACTCAGCTATGTTTTAAAATTATAAAAAGTACCCCGCTCGTTCCTGTTCTGTTAAGGAAAGCATCGCGTAGTCCCAAAACTCTTCGAGTAAGCAAAGCTCTCTTTAGTTGGTCGAGTATCGTCAGATGGCATAAGACCATGACACTAGCTTTCATTACCTCAATAACGGAGAAAGTTCCTCTTGGTCCAAGAAAGCCTAAATTTCAAAATATAGTGTGAGGGGGACATAGCTTCCATTTCCGGGTACAATTCTCTGCCTCAAGGCGTTCTTTTTCCTAGGAATCTGTCAGTCGGAGGAGTTGCAGCTGCTACCGCTGTTTTCTTGATCTACCCGATTGGTCAAGGAAGTTTTTCTGATGGTATGCCTCTAGGAATTTCTGGTACTTTCAACTTCATGATAGTTTTCCAGGATGAACACAATATCCTTATGCATCCATTTCACATGTTAAAGCGTGTTTGGTTACCTCGAGGTTTGATTTCACTGTTAAAACTAAGGGATAAACAACAATATTTTTATAAGTTCGAAGGCGGATTTTGAAATAATTTTTGCTTATGAAGGGTTTAAATGTTAAACAAAATGAAACATTCGGGTTATTATTTATAATTTTGAAAGTTAGGTGGGCTTTTTTGTAATTAGGTCAAACCTCAAGGGTACTTTTTATAATTATCTCTTTTATTTTTTGTACCTAATTTTATTATGAAATAAAAAAATAAAAATTTTAAGTTATCGTTTATATGATTTTTTGCTAGCTTTTCATCCATTTTTATACTCAGCCCACCCTACTTTTGTGAGCTGGCGCCATTAATTGCGCTTTCCTTGCACGAACGTTTAACGAGTTTTAGAGCTCGTAGCTCTAGCAATGTCTGATCATTGATGCTCTTTATTAGGACCGAAATATAGGAACCACTGAGAGAATATTAGATGATTGTTATTTATGGATTTTACGCTAGGGGTAGATAGAATGTTTACCTAAAACAAAAAAAAAATGTGTTTTAGAATATATAAATAAAGATATTATTGTAAGGCACATATGATTAGACCTGTTAAAACGGGCGGACTGGCCTGCGGGCGAAAAAGCCCGTCCTTTGGCATGGCGGGCGAGACGGGTCAACCTGTCATTTTGGCGGGTTGAAGTATGCTGGGCCAACCCAACCTCCCATGGGCCACGGGCTAGGCGGACCAACCCGCCAAAAAATGCTAAAAAAAAGGGCAATTGACAAAAATACCCATCTTTTTTAAGTTAATGTCAGCCTTTTACGCTTCCGGTACAATTTTAACTAAGTTTACGCTCCCGCTCTTTTTTTACACAACAATACGCTCCACCAAAAATTCCCGGACATTTTTACGCTTTGTTTTAACATTGTTTCTAACATGTTTCAACAACCAAGAAACAATATAGAAACAAACCAGAAACAATATAGAAACACCATATGAGCAAAAAAGTTAAAAATAGGTATAAATCGTATTTAAACATCAAAAACTTCATTGAAACAACAAATAAACATCGGAACAACATTAAAAAAGATATGAAAACAACCCATAAACAACGTAAAAAGAGCTTAAAATAGGTAAAAATTGTATTTATACATTAAACACTACATGAAAACAACAAAAAATATTATTAGAACAACATTAAAAATATTATAGAACAACACCGAAACAATAGAAATAATGTACAAAATAATATATGAATAAAAAATAGGTTAAAATTATTTTGAAACATCAAAACAACAAAAAAACAACATAGAAACAATAAAAAACAAATTTAAACAATATCAAAACAATTTATATAACATGTAAAACAATGCAGGAACAAGAAAAAATGAAAAAAAAATAAAAATAATCAAAAAATATGTAGAAGCGTAAAAAAAAATAAGTACAAAAATAAAAATTAGGTACAAAAGTAATAGGAGCGTATTATGCGGTATAAAGACCAAAATCAGCGTCTTCCATGTAATTTTCCACCCCAAAAAAAAAGTGCGTGCAACATGGTCTATAGGTTGTCCCATTCAGTAACATGACATTGAGGTACAAATCCAACAGTGTGGTAATTATCAGATTTTCATTTACTTTTGTGAATATGAAAGAGTGATTTTAGTTTTCTATGTAACTGTAGTTCATCTTTGTAAGAAGTCGGTTTAAATAATCGTTTATTTGGTGATTAGATAATAATGATTTTGTTTTATGACATAAAGAGCCAACTCCATTCTATTCCTTTTAATTTGATTTATTTGATTCATTACATAAAGCCGGATTAACTTAATAATTGTCTAAGTTTAGTATTTCAAAAATGCAGAGCTCCTTTCTAATCATTACTTTATTTGTAATTTTAGGCTTTTAGCATGACGAATTTTGTTATCAATTCCAATTGCGAAAAGTTAACCACCATAACTTTGAGATTTTTCTATATTATAATCCAAAAAACATATAATAAATTTCCTAAGCTAAATACTTTGTTAGAAATAATTAGATATACTAATTTTAATAAGGGACAATTACAAAAAATACCCCTGAGGTTTGACCTAATTACAAAAAAACCTACCTAACTTTCAAAATTACAAAAAGTACCCCTATTCAGTGTTAAAATTAAGGGGTAAGCTGTAACATTATTATAAATATGAGGGGAGATTTTGAAATATCTTTTGCTTATGGAGGGGTAAATGTTAGACAAAATTAAACCTCAGGGTATTTATTGTAATTTTGAAAGTTAGCTGGGATTTTTCGTAATTAGGTTAAACCTAAGGGTACTTTTCATAATTAAGCCTTTTAAGAATCCAAACACCTTATTTCATCCCTTGTCATATTGTCTATTACAATATGAATATCCATGCAAGCATGTAATGCATCTTCAGAGACCATTCTCATTTGGTATTTAAAGAAAAAAAAAACTATTTTTTCCTCCAGGCGGGTTAGCCCACAGGCTGAGCCCGCTAAAGCCTGCGACCCATGTGGGCTAGCCCACCCGGCCCCTAAATTGGGCAGGGCGGGGCGGGCTGGCCCAACGAGTTTGACCCATTTTGACAGCTCTACATACGATATATTTATACAGCTTATAAACACACTTTGGAAACCTTGGGCCTCTGCTGAAGCCTTTTCCGGACCATAAAATGTGTGTATGTGCTGCACATGTGTGTCTCGGAGTTGACATTGAGGGTTTATTACCTAATCCGTCCACAAATTTTCAAAGCATCACGCGCAAACTCTGCAATACTGCGTACGGGGAGAAGGGGACATTAAAAAACAATGTTTCTGCCACTGTTCTAAAAGACCCCGCCTAGCTCCGATTAGTCCCCGCCTAGGCGCTAGGCCCCCCTTGTCCGCCTATGTTATTTTTGCAATTAGATCCCGCCTAACCCCGCTCAGGTCCCGCCTAACCCCGCCCAGGATCCGCTTAGGCGCTAGGTCCCAGTCTGCCGCCCGACTAGCGCCTTGCGATTTTTAGAACACTGGTTTCTGCAATGGAATGAGAAAATTTGAAATTTTAGGGAAAATATAACAAAAAGTTTCTACTGAAATTTTATTTGTTCATGAATAAATCCCTCTTCCAGACAAATAAGGCTATCCACACTGGTGCAATATGAGTAAATTTTAATAATTCGTATAACGAATTGCTTACTTTATCATCAGTGGCAAATGACATGACAAGGAAACTATAAGTGTTTCCAACTTTAACAATTTGGGAAGGAAAAAAATTAATGATGCAAAGGTTAAGTGATAGAGAAATAGAATATTTTATTTGCTTGGCCTTTAGGAGCCAATGTTCTCTATACCACAACCATTTGCATACTTGGACCGGAAAATTACCATGATGGTTTGGAGTGTAGAGTAAATTGGACGTTCGGTTAGTTAAAATAGTTGCTGCGGCTATGTTGCCAACAACTGCAGCAAAAAAATGCTTAAAGCAGAGTCGCCAATAAAATCCATGGCATGCAGCTGATATGATTCTTGGGACATTGCTGCCACCAATTTTTTCCACAGATTGAATTGATTTCCCTGTCCCAACAGCAGCATGTAGTGTAGTTCCTGTGACGAGATTAATACTCGCCATCATGGCGTTAGGATTGTCGTCGAATTTTGTTTTGCTGCCTCCCAGTTACCCTGAATGGCAGCTCTATGTAGTGGCAAATATTCTTTCCAGCCGTGACAGTTCTGTATGTTATACAAAATGTAGATAGCCTCCATTAGACTGAGAAATAGTGGGTATTTCTCACCCTCAACAATCCATTTACAAGCACTACTAAGGTGAACGTGCGTTGCATCCCGATTTCTCACCCTCAACAATCAATTTACAAGCACTAGTAAGGTGAGCGTTGCAAACTAAATAATTTTATTAATTTAACTCAAATTAAATCTATAAATTGGAATCAATTTTTATTATATTTTTGTATTTATAATAAATGTCATTCATGTATTTTGATCTTAAAAGAAAGTTTGCAAAAACTAAATGTAAACTTATTTGTCGGTGAAATATGGTTAAGACATTTTGGACTAAAAACATGATACTTAAATGATATTATCGCTCAACAAAGTACAATGGATATTAAAAACCGATGAGTAATCTATATAAAAATTTAAAAATATATATTCAAGATGAGTTTTAAATTAATGCATCTTGTTTATTTTTTTGAGTGTCTACTTCTTCTTCATACTTAGCTTTGAGATTTTTGCAATTTCTTTTTTTAATACACTTTTAGCCCATGCATGATTGGTTGACATATGGATGTATTTCTCTTTTATTCTATTTTCTAATGTGTGTTATCTTTTAAATTGGTTTGACTACAAGATTCATTATTTCATTCATCACATGTGCCTCTTTTGTTATGAACAATGAGAAAGTAAAATTCTATTTTATGTTTAGAAGCTTAGCTCCCGTATATATTAGATTCATGTTCTCCTTTTTTTTATATTTAAGTATATATATTGGGAGGGGAGGGATGATGGGAATCAAATCACACATCTCTAGCTGGGATGGAAGAATTTATAACTCGGCCATTATCCAATTTTTCTCATGTTCTCCATGATTAAATTAATTATCTATATAACAGAAAGACAAAATTGTTTTTTTAGTCCTCTAAGTGGAACCATTCGGAGATTTAGTCCTTTTTTTTCTCGACTTTGAGTTTAGTCCTTTAAATGGACAAAATTCGGACTTTTAGTCCTCATTATTCCTTTATAACATAAATATTACCTACTAGTGGATTTTCTTTAATTCAAACTTTAAATAAATTTTAAAAAAATAGAATATTGTTCATGATAAAAAAATAGTTTTAATTTTATATTTTTAAATATTTTATTTGAATTGTGAATTTCATATTTAGAATCAAAAAAATTTATTTCCTTCAAATATTTTACTAAAACAATCTTTTACTAAAACTACAAATAAAATAAAAATAGTTTACAATATTAATAATTTCATATTTTATAAATATACAAATTATTTTAAAAAGAAGAAAAGTACCATTAAAATATTTTATATTTCTAAGTAAAAGTATACTTAAATTACAAATATATAAATATTAACAAATTATACATTTTCTCAAAAGTATAAATGGTTATTCAAACTTTAAAATCAATAAGTAACTTAAACTAAAAAAGAAAATACAGAAAAATATTTTTTTTGAAATAGTTTTAGTAAAAAAAATTGTTAGTAAAAAATTTGTAGGAAATAGATTTTTTTATTTCTAAAATATGAAATTCACAATTCAAATAAAAATTAAAAGTATAAAATTAAAACTCATTTTTTTTTATCATGGATAATATTTTATTATTTTTTAAAATTTATTTAAAGTTTGAATTAAAGAAAATCCACTAGCAGGTAACATTTACCTGTTATAGCGGGTAACAGGACTAAAAGTCCGAATTTTGTCCATTTAAAGGACTAAACTCAAAGTCGAGAAAAAAAAAGGACTAAATCTCCGAGTGGCTCCACTTAGAGGACTAAAAAAATTTTGCCTAACGAAATGAAGATAAAATAGACTAATCAATTGTAATTGAAAACAATCAATAAATTGATTCAGTTTGAATGAATAGTCACATTTATATATCAAATAAACGACAGAACCACATCATAGAAATCAAAATTATTGAGTGTCTAACAATATTTATGCTCTATTCTAGTATCATTAAGAGCATGCAGGACATCATAAATTTATTATTTCCACATAATTTTTTATTATTGAGTGTGCTGATGTGACTAAGTGTTATTCTAGTTAATTTTTGTATCAAAAATTAGTTATGTAATATAGTAATGACGAATTTAATAGCAGTAAAAAATATTAATTAGTACATTGAAATAAATTATATGAAGAACCTCAATTACGCCTTTTATGTTGTTTTCTTTCAAAAAATTACTTTACATTCTAATAGTCCATCCAATTGAGCATATCCAAAGTATAATCCATCATTCAGAGTTTTACAACAAAATTATAAAATATAGAATATACTAATCCAGGAGTGTGTCAAATAACCGTAAAACATAGAATAAGCTATAACATTTTTATAAAAATGGCTCCTCACTTTTTAGTTGTCATGTTCTATGCATGTAACATTTCCGAGCAATAGGTCTCAATTTATTATTATTGTTTTGTTGTTGTAAAATCAGAAAAAATATCATATATAAATTGTAGGCTGTCTTTTTACTGTCTTAAGCATAATAAAATTCATTTTATCTTTGTCGGTGAGAATCTTTCAATGTAGCATAAAATTTACAACACAATTCACAAAAGTATAATGCATGTATTTGAATGCTTAAAATGTTAAAAATAAATATCTTCATAAATTTGAGTCTTCGACCTAATATTAAATTAGTTTTACCAGATGATGAATTTGATGTTGAAAAATGTCAATATATATATTTGAGCATTTGATTAAAGGATTAGTATTATCTATATATAGAATTTTATATATGAATGTTTAGAATTTTACTTTTGAACTCCAAAGAAGGGAATAAATATAACTTTTCAAATCTTATTCAAATTATTGTTCTTTTTTGTCTCTTGATATTCCATCACAACTTTTTTATTTATTAATTGTATGTATGTATATTGTTATTCATAGATAGAATTTTATTTAACAAAATAAAATATAATATGAAAAAAATAAGAAAAAAGGTTAAAAGTAAAGAGGATTAAAAAATGGTATGTCCGTCATAGTAAAATTTAGAAGAAAAACATGAAAAATACTATTTAGATCTTTGCTAATTTGACATTTATGATAAATCTGGTTGCACTTGAAAAATACACATTTTAAAATTAAATTGTTAAAGAGAGGGACATGTTTTAAAATGCATAACTATGAAAATAACGTCTGACCAAAATTTAAATTATTACTTTAATAATACATATATATATCTACACTACAAAATGTTAGATCAAAATTATAATTATCTTTTTATATATGAAAATTAAAGTATAGTGCTTATATCTTCAAAGAGACTCAAGATTTAAAGGTGACTAAAATCAATTACTTTTGTTAATGAAATTAATATTTAAATTATAATGAATAATTTATTTTCAAAATCATGTTTATTTTTGAAATAAGAAGGAATATAATTACTTTGATCCATAAATAAACTTTTTGATAAAAATTTTCACTCAAATATAATGTTGTGGTCGCGGCCTAAAAGTCAAATATCAAGTAAGTTTTATACTTATTGTGCATAACTTAATACAATATTTTTTAAGTAAAAGATTAGCATATCAACACATAGGTTATAAAATATGTACTTATAATATAAATGTCAGATTTTTTTTATAGTTTTTCTTAGCATATATATGTATATATATACTTCTTTAAATTTTCAGGTTTTGATTCTTGTTTCCATATTATATTATATTTTTTTGTTAAGTTAGATTATTTCACTACCTAAATAATATAATACATACCTTTTTACCTAAAATTATATAATTTATTAAGGGTGTATGTAAGTTTTAAGCAAAGATAAGTATTGTCATATATGTTAAAATGTACATATGTAAGTGATTTTTCTTCAATATTTCTTCTGCCATTCTTACAATAGTATATATATACATATATACTATTTTCACTATATTTTATTTAAATCTATTTAAATTTATTGTATTAGTTTTTAGTTTCTTAAATCAAAGTCTATTTATTGATGCAGTTTTTTTCAACCAATACACCTCTATATAAGTAATAAATAAAAAAAAAACTACCATAAAATAGAAAGACTAAATAGGAACAATAATTTCAATCTAAATTAAAATCCCTCATATGTAAAATAGAATAAAATTATTAAAAGTCATATTGACTTCTTATTTATAATTTAAAAATAAATTATTTTGCTACAATAAAATAACTTATTTTCTTTTTTTATCCAAACTTGTTAGACCTTTCATCCTATTAATTAAAAATTTATTATGCCAAGAACAATAAAATAAAATTTAAAAAATAAATTTTTCTGCTCTCTATACCTCCATATTAAAATATAATTTATAATTGTATTTCGTTAAGTTTGAGAACAAATATTTATCCTTTTAAGTATCTTTTATAGTTTTCATGTTTGTATTATCATATTTACTGGGCATATTTAACTAAAAGAATATACAATGATATATTATTAAAATTGATAAAAGAATCTAAATTATAGGATTGAAAGTTGAAATAGTGCATCCATAAAAAAATAAGTGCATAAATAAATGTTAAAGAAAAATTAGTTCTCAATTTTCAATTTAACCTCAAAATTCCTAGTATTAACTGTTTTATATTATTATTGTAATTTTTGCTGTAAATTATTTTTCTTTTATTGTTTACTTATTTAGTTTTACAATAGAGATATATATGCCAACTCTTAAAAAAGTAAAAAAAATATAAATATACAGTTGTGGATAAAAATTAAATAAATATTACTCATCTCATCTACTTCATTAATTTCAAATACATAACTTTTAGCCAAGTTTAATTTATTTTTAAATTTTAGAGTGTGTACTTATAATATATTTATTTTGCAAATTTAACTTTACTTTGTCACAATGATGGAGTTTTTTTTTAATCAAAAGAATACATGAATAAAATAAACTAATAATTGAATCTAAATCATGTTGAACCGTATATCCATTATTACGGAAAAAATACATAAAGATTAATGAATAGATCTTAGAAACAAAATAATATTTATTCCAAAATTTTAGTAAAAATTTATATTTAACTTATATATATTAAAAACTAATTATTTGGAAAAAGAATAATAAATTTTCAATAGTGAATTTCCATCTTCCCATACCTAAAATGTATCATTTACTCCAACCAAAAATAATATTATCTCACAATTTGGAGTGTGTGATAGATGATAAATTTATTATAGTATGGATATTCTTAACCAATAGTGAAGTTTAAAAAATGTATTTGTCTTGCTATTTATTTTGAATAAAATAATATTAAATATTTTTTATTTATTTTTTCTCTTCATTTTGCTGTAAATTCATACTCTTTTTTATTTTATGATGTATTTAATTATTTAGAAAATTAAAGAAAGATATTATAAATGTGTATTTTACATAGCACTCAACTTTAATTGGCTAAAATTCTCTCATATGAAGTCTTTTATATATGCTTATGACATATAGTTGGAAAACTCTCGATATCTAGTTTAATACAAAATAAATATTATCTAAAAATTTAAATTATTTTAAGAATTAAAATTAAAATAAATCATATAAGAAGGGTTTTGAATATAAAGCGACACTTGTTAATATTATTAAACAAATAAATCAAATCAAAATGAAAAACTACTTAATTACCCTTAAAGCTAACTTTACCATAAGGACATTTTTGGCAAATTAAAATTTCAAGAAACCTTAAAATCTATTCACACTTTTATAATAGGTATAGATATAGATATTTTGATGCCAGTAATCCTCCTCAATTTTGGAGGCAAGAGTAAGTTCAACAATAGCTTTTTTAAGAGCTATATGATTATGAACATAAGGGAGAGATTCATATAAGTGTTCAGCCTGTTGGACATCCAATTCAGCTTTATTCAAATTGTCAAAAATATTCCCAAAGATATATCTACTCCACCACTTAAGCTCATGCTCGAATCTAAGTAGCTTATATTGAAGATTAAGCACGCCAAACACACCAGTAGGACCCTCCCAGAAAATAAGGTGTAATAACTCGTTAAATATAAATGTTTCACTAATTGTAAAAAAAAAAAGAAGAAATATAAAAGAAAAAAAATAATAACGTACTTAAACGACTATGTTAAATTGTTGTGTACAGGCAATGGTCATCTAATGACCAAAAACATAAATGATCTAGTAATACAAAAGAGTTAAGTCAGCTCCAAATCAGTCTCTTTATCTCATACTTTTTACGTGCTGAAGATCAGATCCATTTTAAGCTTCTGGTATCCCCAAAAAGCTTGCCATGGCTTGATAATCTTAATGGAACGGACGACTACTTTGTTTGCCAAAAATTCCAGGGCCATAAGTTGAAGATACCAAATCGACGAGAAGGGGGAATTGCAAGAGCATGAATGAAGTAACTGGCAAACAGGCAAGTCCAGCCACTGGAATGAGAACCCATGCTTCCTTTCGACCAAACACTAGATAAAGGGTGGCGCTAAAGGCCGCCATCATAAAGGTTATAGAGAGGAATAAGGCACTCAAACCGATGATTAATCTCTTTGGTAGGACATACAAGAAATCTTCCTCTGCGTAACGTGATGTTAGGATGGCCAGGAACATAAAGAGAGAAGTAGCCGATGTAAAGAGAGAGACAGCGTCTGAAATTGCAAATACTATAAATGCAGGGTCCTTCGAAAAGATTGGCAAGCCATTGTTGCTGTGATTGCCGCCTGGTACTGTAATAGCTGCAGCAAACATTACGGTAGCAATTAGTGCTGCTACAATCGTACACGAGTTAGATGTGTCTTTCATCCATTTCTCTCCTGCTTCTTTCAAGGTTTTGTGTTCCTCTGTGAAAACCATCTTTGGAGATTTTCCGGCATAATTTTGCCGTTCTCTGGCATTAGGATGAACAAATTTTTCCACTTCCTGTGGAATAGCTAGTGGCAATTAGAAAATAACAGAGAGTTACCTTCATATACATGTATCATACAGCATCTTATCGGATAAGAATTATATTTTTACAAGAAAGTGATCATTATATAACTAATTAACTATAAACTCCAGTATAACCAGGGATTTTCATATTGTTCTTATCTCATTCCAAACAGGGTACTGGAATCACAATTATTGGAAACAACAAGAATAACAATTTCTTACCTTATACCATTGTAATTCACGTTGCATTTGGAGAGCTGCACCAGATATCTGATTGAGTTTGTGAGATGGCGCTAGTTTTCCCGCCAAGTGCAATAAGTTGTTCCCATTAGAGTCTTGTACATCTGAATATAAGTGTTTAAGATCACTCATTTGATAAATGAGATTATAGACTTGTTCAGAGCGACTTTCAACCGCCACGTGAAAGATACATTGATTGGAACCCGGTGCAAAACAATAGAGAGCACTCGGGAAGGCCTCTACAATCTCCTCAACAATCTCATGGATCCCTATTACTGCTGCTACATGCATCGCATCAAAATAAATGTCTTTAGCTTCCATAAAACTCACCGATTCAATTTCCTTGCACAAACATTTAACGAGTTTTAGAGCTTGTAGCTTCAGCATTGTCTGATCCTTGATGCTCTTTATTAGGACTGAAATCGAAGCATTCAAAGAATATTAGATGATTGTTACTCATGGATTTTACACTAAGGATATATAGAGAATGTTTACCTGAAACCCAAAAATATAGGGACAATTACAAAAAAAACCTGATGTTTGCGCTAATTACGAGAAAAGGCCCCCTCAGGTTTTTTGAAATATGAGGGAGATTTTTGAAATGTTTTTTTGTTTATGAAGGGAAATGTTTTAACAAGCCTTCGCATTTATCAGTTAGCACATCAAAGAAAGGTAAAGAAAGAAACATGTCAAATATCAACAACAATTAGGAAACCTTGGCACACTGTTGAAGCCTTCGTATGACCAACAAATGGTCCCATCTCCCATGTTTAAATTTGATGTGAAGTTTTGGGAGTGTTTGAAATCACTAAAAAAAAGCACATCTTGATTTTTAGCCAAAAAAAGAATCACTTTGTAGCATTTGCAAAATGCCAACTTTTGCTTCATGTAATCAGAATCTAAAAACAGAGAGATGAGTGCTTTAGATTTCTCCTTCTATTTCTAGTTTGACTTTTACAAACAACTAAGCACTTTACCAACTTTTTTACCAAACAATCTCAACTTCAGATTCTATTTTCAAACACTACCAACTTCTGATTTTCAACTACTTTTACTTCTAATCACTTCTTCTAAAAGTAGAAGTTTTTGCAAACACTCCAAAATTGGGGTAATAAACAGCCCAATTTCTTTTTTTTGTGTGTGTGCTGCACACGTGTGTCTCAATAATGGGATTGAAGGCTTTATTACCTAATCCATCCACAAATTTCCATAGCCTGTCGGGCAATCTCTGCAACACTGCATAAGGGGGAAAATGTACATTAAAATTACAGTTATGGATAATCCAATCCTACATTTGGAGCACAGAGTTAGTATTGCATTATCCAAAATTATCCGGAGCTTTCTTTTAAGTTAAAAAAAAAAAAGGTATCTTATCAGAACTCTGTAATACAACCAACTTCTTTACAGAATTTTTTCATTGACAATTTTTGGGAAGCGATGGAACCAAGCCGAAATAGGAATATAAAAAGAGAATCTTCAAGTATTGGAATGAAAAAATTAGACAATTTTAGTCCTTCATGCTCTTAACATTAGCATTTCTAACCAAGTGGATAACATCACAATCACATTAAACTGGTAAATTTTAATTTTCGTAAAAAGAAATGCTTAATAGGCCATCAATGACAAATGACATGACAAGGAACTATAACTACTTCCGAAACTTGCCAACTTTAATAATTTGGGAAGGAAAAAAATAATAATGTAATTAGATAAAGAGAACGAAATACTTTACCAGCTTGGCCTTTACGACTTTCTGTGTCACAACCATTTCTAATCTGAGGTCTCAATATTGCCACCATGGGAACACCTTCAAGGCAAGTCAGAACTAATATTCATTCAGAAAATTAGGCTTCTTAATTGTATGATAAAAATTATTTGACAGACTCACGAGAAGAAATGAAGCGTTTCCAGAAGTTGAATCGTCTTTCACTACAGATAACAGACTTCTTTAAAGCAATCTTCTTTAAAGCAGAAGTATCATCTGAAAGCTTTAGTCTGCCCAAATCAGGGTACTTCTCAACCAAGTACAATGCAATATCTGTTGTAATACACTAGTCAATAAATCTGACCAATCAACTCACAATCTAAATTGATTTCACAAAAAAGTGTTCATCAGCTCACCAAAAATTCAGCATCAATGACGTAAATAAGAAGTCTTAGTCCTGTCACGCCAGCATAAGGGTTTTGACCACAATCATCCTTGGTCACAGAGATCAAGTATTTAAGCATGTCTCTTTGTGCATATAGAGCTGCAATTTGGACTGGAAAATTACCAAAGTTGTTTGGAACGTAGAGTAAATTGGGCACTCTGTTAATTAAAATAGTTGCTGCTTCAATGTTGCCGACTGCTGCAGCAACGCTTAAAGCAGTTTCACCAATATAATTCGTGGCAGCTAACGATTCTAGGGGCATTGCTGTTACCAAGTTTTCCACGAAATGAATTGCTTTCCCAGTCGCAATCGCAGCATGCAGTGTTGTTGCTTTGTAAGGATTAATACTAGCGATCATAGCGTTAGGATCATCGTCAAAGATTTGTTTTGCTGCCTCCCAGTTACCTTGAAGGGCAGCTCTATGCAGTGGCAGATATTCTCTGAAATCTTTTTCCCTTGTATTCTGCTCTGTTCTGGTCACTAAAACTGTATAGCCTCCATTAGTTTCTTTCAACTGTAACATCCAATGTTACAAAAGTCTATATATATCAGACTCAACTATCTTGACTTGGAGTGCAGTGCGCTCTCTTGCAGCATCAACATATAATATGTTTTCACAATTTTTTTACAAAGGTTCAAGCGGTTGGACCAGTTAATTGTCCGGTTCAATATCCGAGTTTAAGAACATTGCAAATTTCTAAACAAAATCTGAGTACTTATTCGTTATTTAGAATGTCAAGATTCCAAATGGTAATTAATCATGGCAAATGACTAAAAATCTAAGTATTCATAATGAGGAGGCGAAATTGGGTGGAAACCCTCAACTTTATCACTTGAATAATTGTTTAGAATAATCTTAATGATTCAGCAAAATAATTTATTACAAGAATTTTTGATACATGAACTTACAAGCTCCTAAAATACTAAGAACACAAAATGAGAAACAATGGTGAATACGAAAAATTATGAGGGACGATAAAAAGGAACATATTGTATAGATAAATGAGAAATAAATGTTATACCAGAAATATCTAACTTGAAGAGCCGTCGGAACTTGTTTTCCAGCTCCATCCAAACTTCTCTGGAGGTTTTAAAGCTCGTGACGGTGCAAACGATGTCGTCGTTTAGGGAACACAAAATCCATCCCTTTACGAGCATATCAGTTCTTATCCACAAACCGTAATCTTTGTTCTTTATGGCCGCCGTCGTGCCATCAGCAGGGGCGGCGGCGACAGTTTCAGGCGGCGGCGCATTGGTGCCGTCGATGAAACCGAGCAATCCTTGACTGTAAATAAGGCAAAGCATTTGCTCTTTCCAGGCTTGGTAATTGGTGCTTGTGTTGTTAAACCAAAGCTTTGTGGGTGCAAAATTTGCGGCACTAAATGTTGGTAGCCATGGCTGCTGCTGCACGCCTGAGCAAGCCATTTCTGATTATGCGAAGTTACAGAGATCGCCGGATTGGTGGAAATTTTGGATTCGTTTCCATGTCCATTTTTCAGTTTCCAACGTTCGAAAGTAAATATTCAAATTTTATTGATTTTCGCGTGGTAATTGATAAATTGTCTGTCTAAATTTCTGCTATCTTTATATTTAGTATTTTAGATAGTTTTTCGAGGGGAAATTTGGGTATTTTTAAAATATACCCTCAAACTATTAAAATTTGATTTATGTCTACGCAACCCATCTCACTACCCACTAGATTCTCTTCAAATAAAAAATCAAATTCATAATTTTTTTTTCATATTTCAAGAAT
The DNA here is from genome assembly GCA_016081115.2 of Rehmannia glutinosa. NCBI lineage: Eukaryota > Viridiplantae > Streptophyta > Magnoliopsida > Lamiales > Orobanchaceae > Rehmannia > Rehmannia glutinosa. The sequence goes on along the minus strand of JABTTQ020002012.1, from coordinate 14,516 downwards.
AATTACAACTACATATTCATTCTCTATATTATACCTAAGAATGTCAAATTAAAACCCATTCTAAAACTCCTTAAAGTTTGGCCAATTTACCATTTTCAAACAAAATTTACTCAAATTCAATATATATAATGAACACCATCAAAGTAGCCAGACTCGAAATTTTAGAACCGATATAATTTGACATTGTTAGATATAGTATATATAAAGTGTATATAGTTATAATTGTTCTTAACATATGCAAAAAAGCTACGAATTTGGATTTTTCTTCTAACAAAATTTGGTGGGCAGTGAAGTGACATTATGTAGGCATTGAGGTAGGCATTTGGGGTGCCGGGGCATAAATCAAGTTTTAATACTTGGGGGGCAGTTATCAAAAATACCCCTATATGAAGGGATAATTTCCCAAAATTCCCTTTTTCCAATGTATTTTTAACATACATTTACACAATTATAATATATTTTTACATAAATTTGCATGACTAGAACTAAAAGGTATTTATTATTAGTTTTGCTTTCAAATAATATATCCATATATATATATATATATATATATATATATATATATATGAATAGGATCAACTGAGACCACATAATTAGAGTGAGACAGTGTGGACTAATCCTAGCCACAAATCTCAAATTTTAGATGGTTGAGATTTTCCCAATTTAGTACAGTGTCTTTGAATAGGAATCGCGGTAGAAAGAAGTTGAAGAGTAGGAAGAGCCGTACGTAGCAGGTCAAGTCTATTCTTCTTTTGATTTGAGGGGTGGCTCACTCAAGAATGGGACTAATGGGGCAACAAACTAATTGCTCAGGCGATTCATGTTGTTGGTGCGGGCGTTATCGAGAATTGAGACAACCCAAAGAGGGACCGTTCGCCATAATTTTCTTTACGTTTCTCAAGAAAGAGATGCGTAATAAGCTTTACTCAGCGTCCCGTCTCTCGGTTTCGTGTTGGGCAAAGACAAATACGCTGGATCAGTGCCCTAGCCGATCAAAAGTCGATTTGATGAAATCCTTCAAGAAGAGTCCATTAACCACTCCTATCATTGGCTTCCCGCATCCTCGGGGGGCCGCTCGACGAAGAACCGCAAATCGAGTATGGAATTCTAGCTCTTTTGGGGCATCAACCACATCACAAAGGTTGCGGACTGTCGAGATGCTTCCTCGCGAACCCAACAAGGGTTGTAACTCAATAAAGAAGCGAAGCAAGGAACTCGAAACCGAGTTAGAGCATGGAATGGGGACATGACAACACTAGAAGGATCAAGCTTCACCGACTGTCCCCTCACAATCACCGATCTTTGTCACTGCTTCAAAAGAAAGATCTATTATGAGGATTCGCATGCGGATAATTCGATGAGGACGATTTCTTGTAGAAAGAGAAAAGGGATACCGCATCAGACCTTTATCACGACTTTCGCCTCTAGCGTACCGTCGTCAAATCAATTATTTAGTTATCCGCAATGAAGCCAATTGCCCTTACAAAGAGTGTAGACTTAACTCTTAACTACGATAGTTTTTTTCCTAGGGAAAGCGCGGAACTTTCAAAACAAAAGAGTTGGTCGCGATGGTTCCTAGTCGAAAGAGGCATATTGTCCAGATTGTAAGAATAACCTTTTGCCCGAAGTAGCACTTTCCGATGGCTGCTCGTATTTCGTTTCCAAGGCAATTGTCCATTGGCAAACTCTTTCTTTTCAGGGTTCGAATGATGGATTCTCCAGGCAGTGAAATGGCATAATCTGGGCCTTAACAGGGAAATTAGAAAGGCTTAAAGGTCAGTTTATTCCATTTTAGATTTATTTTAAAGCTGAAAAGGGCAGGTTAGTCATTTTCTTATTAGTAGTTTTCATCCCCAATTGGTATCTCCCCATAATCCCGTTCATCTCCCGAACAATGGCTTTCTCTCTCTGTTCCCCGAAATTTTTCCTCCTCATTCTTCTCCTCTCCCCAGTCCCCATAGCTTACATCATCCATTCTGAAAACTCCGAGCGTGCCACACACGTGTACGCCTACCACATCAACGGATGGCTCGGGGAGTGCACCAAGTGGGACGATCTCAACCTTTTGTCCTCGTCTCTTTCTTCGAGGGCGGGTTTGGGGTGGTCCCGATGCAGGAGGACCAAGGTAGCGGCGTGGTTTTCGTAATGGAGTGGTAGTGGAGGTGGAGGACGATGGAGGGTTGGAGGATTGGACGGCGGAGATTGTTCTTGATCTGGGTTTGATGGGGAGAGGATGAATTGAGGAGGGTTTGATTGAAATTGAAGGTCTGAGGGAGGGCAAGGCGGCTATGGGATGGGATTTGGCGGGGGAAAGGATTGGTGAAGAAGACGATGCTGACGTGGAGAAAGCGAGGTTCTACGAGGAGACAATTAGGATTATTGTACACTTATATATTTTTCGATGTATACTTAGATGCGTTTTGTTGTATAAATAGTTAATTTTTGATGTATATATTTATGTTGTTGTATACTTATGTTTTTTTGTTGTATACTTATATGTGGTTTGTTGTATACATATATGTGTTTTGTTGTATATGTATATTTTTGTTTGACAATTGTAATATGCAAAGAAAATTATGTTAAACATACAAAGAAAATAGTGTTAAGTATACATCAAATATATGCTAAATATATAAAGACAATAATGAGCGTGATTTTCCTCTCTATCTATAATTGATTTACTTAATTCACGGTCCCCACATGTTAATGAGTGTGATTCTCTCTATCTATAACTCGATTCATTAATTCACGGTCCTCACATATTTTTGTTTATATTTTTGTTTGACAATTGTAATATGCAAGAAAATTATGTTAAACATACAACAAAAATAGTGTTAAGTATACATCAAATATATGCTAAATATACAAAGACAATAATGAGCGTGATTTTCTCTCTCTATAATTGATTTACTTAATCCACTGGTCCCCACATGTTAATGAGCGTGATTCTCTCTCTCTCTCTCCTCTCTCTCTATAATCGGTTCCTTGATTCATGGTCCCCACATGTTTTTGTTTGACCATTTTAAAATATGCAAAAAATTATGTTAAACATACAAGAAAAATAATGTTAAGTATACAACAAATATATGATAAGTGTACATCATACTTTGCAGAACATGCACGATTTTCTCTCTCAAATAGCGATTTTCTCTCTTCCCACGTGATTTTCTCTCTCCTAATAACTGATTCCATATTTGGATGGTCCCCCACATGTTTGTTTTGACAATTATACCCTTATTTTGCCTTAATAAAATGTTTAATGTAATTTTAACCCCTATTTATCTTAGCCATTGATATAGATAAGGGAGGGTTGAGATGAGTCCACATTGTCTCACTATAATATGTGGTCTTATTGTAACCTCCCCTATATATATATAATAATATTATTTTATTATATTTTACTATATATTATTTATTTATACTTATAAAAGTGTAAATCACTTAAAAAAGTTCTTGAAATTAGTGTGAGAATAGTGTAATTACATTTATCTTTAATAATATAATTTAAATATAATTTCAAGTGTTCATTCATGTACCATATCATTTTTCAAATATTAGAAATCTATTTTTTCTGTCATATATATCTCTTTGAGTAATAAGAATTTGTAAATAAATTAAATTCATATTAAAATAGAATTCAATAGCTTTCTATACATATCTCATTAGCATATATATGGAATTTATATGAGAAAATTATAGCCATTCAAGAAATAGGATAAGACATTTTGGTATCTAAATCCTCTTCTTTCAAATGGATATATCCTTTGACCTTTTAAATCCTAAATTAGATCTCGTCATCAATTTTATTATTTTGCTAACATATTATTTTAATCACACAAACAATAATTGTGTAATATAAAATTCTAATTAACAACAAACAAATTAGAACATATATAGACGTTTATATCATATAAAATTTAACTTTAATTGACATATATGAAATATCTATTATTTTTATTTTATGAAATTAGAATAATGAATTAAAGGGATATTTACAAAATGCCCTCTATGCTTTGGGCTTTACCAAAAAAAAAAAAAAAAGGAACAATAGGCTTTTTAAAATTACAAAAACCGCTTGAAGTTTATTTGTGTCTTAAATTCAAGTGGGTAAATGCAATATATTGATAAATGTAAGTGGAGCTTTTGAAACTTTTGTGTATATAAAGAGAAAAAAGGTAAGATGAATCAAACTTAATGGTGCTTTTTGTTTTTAGCAATTTCTGAAAATCTCTTGGTTTTTTATAATTAGCCTAACCTGAAGGTGGTTTTTGTAATCTTCACTAAATTAAATTTTAATGTAAAGTTTAAGAAAATTAATAGAGATGATTACTTTATTGGTTAGAGTATTTTTTTTGGCATATTTTGTGTTAGCAAGAACAAATTCACTTTCAAACTCAAGATATAAGTTAATTTTATTTTAGACACACACACATATATTCATATGATAGCTCATAATTCTTTGGTTTCAAAATTTAAATTTTGTTCCATATATTATAAATTTTTATTTCTTATATTTATGGAATTATACTGTTAAAAAACCTTTAATCTAATTTATCAACATATAAAACTTGATTTAGCTAAATGAAAACTTAACACAAAAAATTAAAACTAACATTGAACGTGAATAGAATAAAAAATGGTATCAATGTTACTGCAAAAAAATTAGAAGAATTACATAAACTAATTCAATATATAAAGGGTGTTACTTATAAATACATCCTTAAAATTTGTAAATACTTATATGATATTCACGATAAATTTCAAAGTGATTAGTGTGAGTTTTGCATGTATTTTGGGTATGATTTTGGCTATAATGAGTTGATAAACATGCATTACCTTTGTAATATGGGTCGTATTCTCAATATGTGAAAAATATACTACATTTTGCTCGTAATTCGAGAGATGAGTTTCAATACTAGATCTTGAGTACTTGATATGAATACTTTACATGATTGAGAAGTTTGTGAGTATTTGTGAGGATAACCAATCTTTTATACTTTTGGGAGTTGTTTATCTTATGTTGAGAAGAGATGCTAGCATAGATAATTCAATCAACGTGTTTATATATATATATATATATATATATATATATATATATATATATATATAGAGAGAGAGAGAGAGAGAGAGAGAATAAATTACTTTTGTGATCGTCTTATAGGGAAGATAGATAATAACTTTGGTTTTCATTAATCGGATAACAAGAGGGAGATTAACTGAAACCATAACCTGGAATCCACTCAGCTACTTGATCTTTTCAATCATAACTCTTGCTTTGTTCTTTTTATGATAAAATATTGTCTTAGTTTTACAAAACAACCATCACAATTCGATCGTCAAATAAAAATAATGTTATTACAATCTCAATACTTAGTACATTAATTTATTAGTCTCTGTGGGAACGACCTTGCTTACCCTATCCATTAACTACGCCGTTCACTTGCGGTGAAGCTAAAAAAATAAGGCAAACAAACAAATTTAATTAAAATCTAATTTGGAAAAATAGAACAAGAGTTAAAATCGGATAAACGTGCATCTTTAATTATAAAATTATATATACCACTATGAGAAGAAAAGTTTTTATTCATCTAATATATAAAAAATTGACATTTACGGTAAATTTCAGAAATTTATTATATTTTTATGTTAATTCGAGTATCAATTTTTAACGTTCACGATGATGTGCTCGAATTGATCGATCAACAACAAATATATCTACATTGACTTTTCTAACCAGTTGATGTAATCATGTGATCAATAAGTGACCTGGAAAGCGTTGGGAGTTGTCTTACTGTAGAGAGTTTGACGATCAAGTCAGTAAAGAACTTAAAAAAAAAAAGGTCCAAAAGTTTAGACTAAAAGAAAAACAAGCATAAAGTTTTGGATTTTGATTTTTTAGTACCTGAACTATAATAAAAGCCCCCTATAAAAATAATAAAATAAAAAATAAGTAATTGTTCTTATTAAAATATTAACTTTTACTTAAAATAATTCAATGTAAAAAAATAAAATTTGATTAAGAATAACTATTAATAATTAATTAAATTAAATAATTGATTTTTTAATTGAAAAAAATAAATTAAATGAACTATTTTTTAAGTTTGAAAATTCAATTAAAAAATAATTAAAATTTAATATATTTATAAAAATTATTACTTTAATTTTCTTATTTACTATCTTAAATTTAAATTATTTCATTTTCATTTTAGTTTTTAAGTTTACTTTACTAAACTAATTTATTTCAATAAATTACATTTTAATTTAATTTTATTAATCTACTAATTGAATTTAATTAATTTTTGGTTTAACTGAAAAGCATTAAATTTTTTAGAAAATTTCTTTTTATTTTTTATTTTTTTATTTTTTATTAATTTAGTTAAATTAATTTTTAATTATTCTATATAACTTTAAAAATGTATTTTAATTTTAATTTTTTTCTTGGGTTTTTTTTTGTCTTGTCAAGTGAAGAGGTACGTATTTATAAAAAAAATTAAAGTGTGGTATTAAATTGGTATTTAATTGGTCAATTGCAATCCTGAGGTACTAATAAATTATAAAAAGTTGTGAAGTCTGGATATTGAATTGGTCAATAAATATAGATGTATTATCATATTTGCCATTGACATCCCATATAAATCCAGTTCAGATGATTCCGTGTAGTAGGCCTATGTGATGCCATATCACACAATAAAATAATATTTTAACTAATTTGGTCTTAAGTTAATAATGTTAAATCAGATATAGTAATTTCATAGAGTTACAACATTAGGTTTTGAATTTTTAACAACCATAATTTATTGTTTGATATCATATTACTTTATTATTGAAATTGCCAGTTATATTTTACAGTAAATGTTTTCTGGACAAAATTTACAATACATATTCTGTTGGGAAATTTACTTATTAGATTTTGATGAATGCCATGTAAAACTTAGACTAGAAAGTTGGCACCCCATTTTCCTTGTAATTTGCATTGTAATAGATAGGGCTGCACTAGCTGAGTCAAGACAGCTAGGCCTGGATATACAAGAAGTCAAACTGAAGACTGGGATGAAGACTCCGCTGTGAAGCAGCTGAGTATAGCAAGGAAAAGAAGACAAGAACTCGATTGAAGGAGTATCAACAATGATATAGTGTGTGAAGTGTCGTCAAAGTCAACTAAAGATAGCCAAGTCTCAAGTTCAAGCGATGATGAGTCATCCAATGATTGGGAGCCGACTCAAGTCACCTGGGAAGTTAAAGAATCGCAAAGTCAAGACAATCAAAAGAATCCGTTGCACGTAAGTCAAGAAGGTTACTTAAATAAGTAATACTTCCATGCTTTGCCATGTCTTAAAGTGCTTAGTCCCGAGCGTGCAAAAGGAACAAACCAATGGGAGGCACGCACCTGTGGTCGATCCTGAAAAGTGAATGTTCATTTAATACGAGGAAATATCAATATCAAGGATCGCAACAAGACAAGCCAACGAACACAAGTGACTTTTGAAATCAACCTAAACCACAAACATGTCTGAGCCATGTGGATATTGACTTTTGAAAATTACACAAGTGACTTTTGAAATCAACCTAAACCAGTGATCACGCCATGTCTTGGTTACAATTGTGTGATTTTTGAAAGCTCACTATAAAAGGCTGAGGAATCACTTTGAGAAAAAGTGACCTGAACCACAAACATAAAAGCTATCATTCGAACTGTAACCAAGAAAAATATTCTCAAGTTACTCAAGAAAATCCTCAAGCCTAAACTTCGAAGGAAATCGATCCAACACCAAGCTGTGAAGGAAAGACAACTTCAAACTGTTGAAAAAGTGACTTTTGAAGAATCAAAAGGGGTCTACATTCCAAAGAGGACTGTAGAAAGGTTCAAGGTCGAACCAGTCTCAAGTTATTGGAGGGCTTCGTGATCAAATCCAAGAAGCTTGAGCAAGTGAGCTGAAGTAGCAAGGCACCGCCTGTGAAGAAGAGTTCGAGTCGCACGAGAAGCCACCGTGAACAAGGCATCTCCGATCGAGTCCCAAAGGATCAAGTCACCGTGTGATCAAGACTTGCATCCGGGTGATAACCACTCTGCACTTTGATCAATACTTAGTGAATTCCTCTAGGAGTTAGAGAAGAGAGGAGTAGAAGAATTACCCCATCTTCGAACCTCTATAAAATTTATTGTGTCATTTATATTTCAGCATTTACTATATGCATATCATTTCATATCTGCTGATAATTTGCTATCCAACTGATATATTAACAAAGTGCTAAAACCAAGTGTTAAAACAAACTTAAACCAAATTCAAAGGTGTTAAGTCTTCTGCTGAAAATATCATCACAGCCAAGTTAAGTATTAGACTAAACAGCTGTGTTATTCTATCAATAGCTCTGTCGAGTCTGTTGAGTGGCTAACTCTGCTGATTAACTAACTTAGCTGTCCATCAAGGACATAGTTGTGTATTTAACTCTGTAATAATTTTAAAAGGACTAAAATCGAAAAATTGGTAAGATTTATTCAACCCCCCCTTCTAAACCTTACTCACATCCCTTGGGACCTACAAGTGGTATCAGAGCGGTTGGTTCATTGAGCCTTCCGCACTGGTTACTGAACTAGATCTCCAATCTTTCAAAGAAGTTTTTAACACTTGCTCTTTCAAGCAATTTTTTTTGTAAAGTTATTATCATGGAAGCAAATTTGACACGCATTCCTATGTTCACCATTGAAGAATTTGATGACTGAAAATACGTATGCAGGCTCATCTATCAGCTTTACATGATGAGATGTGGATAGTGATAGAGGATGGGCCACTGCAAAATAATGAAGGTGAACACAACGGCAAGAAGAGCCGCTGCAGCTGAAGAAGAGGAGGCTGCTCCTCCTAGACCAGCTATGGTTGAAAAACCAAGAGTCGAATGGACAAATGATGACAGAAAAGATACAACTTGGACAATGTAGCCAAGGATATACTTTACAAGACTTTGGACAAAGCCATGTTCAACAAAGTCAAATCTTGCAAAATGTACCAAAGAAATTTGGGATAAATTAACCTTAATTTGTGAAGGATCCGAGCAAATCAAGGAAAATAAATTATCTGTTGTTGTTCAAAAATTTGAAAATTTTAAAATGCTTGCGGTGAGATAATGGACCAAATTGGATGCTAGATTCACTTTGAAATTACAAATGAGCTCTCAAAGACTGGGAAAGAATACACACGAAAGAGATGTGCATAAAGATACTTAAGGAGCCTCCCAAATGAGTGGGAAATGAAGACCATGGCTCTAAGGCATTCGATGGACCTATCAAAGACATCCAATCATGAACTATTCTCGGACCTCAAATGTTAGGAAATTCATTGTTTAGATTTTGATGAATGCCATGTAAAACTTAGAATAGAAAGTTGGCACCCCAATTCTTGTTGTAAAATGCATTGTAATAAATAGAGTCCCAGCCGAGTTAAGTCGGCTACGACCTAACATGCAAGAAGACAATCAAGACTAGAAGGAAGACTCCGCCGCGAGACAAATGAGTATGGCAAAGAAGAGTAGACGGAACTCTATCAAGAAGCAAACAGATGCAGGTGAGTGGAGTATCGGTCAAGTCAACTCGAGAAAAGCCAAGTCTCAAGTTGAAGTGACAAAGAGTCATCCATGATTAGAAGCCGACTCTAAGTCACCTGGGGAAAGCAAAGAAATGCAAATAAGTCGAGATAATCAGAAAAGATCCGTTGCACGAAATCAAGAGAATTACTTAAACAAGTAATATCTCCATACCACCTTTCTCGGAGTGCTCCCCAGAAGCGTGCAAAAGAAATGAACCAATGGGAAGCACTACACCGTGTCGAACTCTGAAAAAGGTGAAAGAACAACTCATACGAGGAAATGGCAATTCCAAGGACTACAACAAGACAAGCCAACGATCGCAAGTGACTTTCAAAAATAAGCCTATCTCTTCAACGGGCAAATTTTTGAAAGATCACTATAAAAGGCCGAGGAGTTTATTTGAGGAAAAATATGAGAGTGACACAAGTTACTGACTTCGAACAAAACAACGTTCAAGCAATTATTAGAAAATCAAACATTCTCAATCCTCAAGCCTACACTACGAAGAACATCAATCCAACACTCACCGTGAAGGAAAGATAACTTCAATCAGTTGAAGAGGAAAATACTTTGAAAAATCAAGGGGTCTACATTCCACGAAGGATTGTAGGAAGGGTCAAGGTCGAACCAAGTCTTAAGCTTTTGGAGGGCTTCGTGATCAAATCCAAAGAGCTTGAGCAAGTGAGTCAGTAGTAGCAAAGCAAAATGCCCCTGTGAAGAAGGAGTCGTGCGAGAAGCCACCGAGTGATCAAGGCGTCTCAGATCGAGTCCCAAAGGATCAAGTCACCAGTGTGATCAAGACTTGTCTCTGGACTCATACCACTTTGTATACCGATCATTACCTAGTGGATTCCTCCAGAGTTGGAGAAGAGAGGAGTAGAAGAATTACCCCATCTTCGAACCTCTATAAAAATTTCATTGTGTCATTTACATTTCAAGACTTTAATTCCCCGCATTTTTAATCGCTTATATCTCGATAAATTTGCTATCCACTTGATAATTTATAAGTACTAAACCAAGCACTAAACTCTTGCTTAATCAAATTTAAGGGTGTTAAGTCTTCCAAATAAAACGAAACCACAAACAGTTAATTTAGAGTCAAAAGTCGAGTTATTCCATCAACACTCGGTTGAGTCTCATTTGAGAGATTAACTCTACTGAGTGACTAAATTGACATCCATCAAGGACACAAAATGTGTAGTATCAACTCGTATATTTAAAAGGACTAAATCGAAAATTTGGTAAGGTTTATTCAACCCCCTTCTAAACCTTACACTTACACCCCTTGGGACCTACAAGTGGTATCGAGCGGTTGGTTCATTGAACCCTCCGCATCGTTCTTGAACTAGATCTCCAAACTTTTCAAAGTCTGCGCTTTAGTACTTAAACTTTCAAAACTCTCTTTATCATTAAAAGTTATTATCATGGAAGCAAATTTGACACGCATCCCTATGTTCACAATTGAAGAATTTGATGATTGGAAAATTCGTATGCGTGCAAGCTCATCAAAGATTACATGATGAGATGTGGATAGTAATAGAAGATGGGCCACCGCAAATCTTAAAGGTGAACACACCGTAGAAGAGCTGCAAGAGGAGAAGAGGATGTTGCTCCTGCACTGATCATGGTTGAAAAACCAAGAACCGAGTGGACAAATGATGACAAAAAGATACAACCTGGACAATGTAGCCAAGACATCCTTTACAAAACCTTGGACAAAGCTATGTTCAATAAAGTCAAATCTTGCAAAACGGCTAAAGAAATCAGGACAAGCTAACATTGATTTGTGAAGGCTCGAGAGCAAATCAAAGAAAACAAATTATCGGTGGGTCATACGAAATTTGAGAACTTCAAAATGATCTCGGAGAGAACCTGGATCAACCGGATGCTCGATTCACGTAAATCACCAATGAGCTATCTCGCACTTGGAAAGGAATATACACAGAAGAAATGTGTATGAAGATCCTAAAAAGTCTTCCAAATGAATGGGAAATGAAGGTCATGGCACCGAGACATTCCATGGACCTATGAAAGACATCCAACCATGAATTATTCTCGGACCTCAAAGCCTACGAGTTTGAGCCGAGAAGAAAAGACCAGAAGAGATAGCTGTACCCAAAACAAATTTGCTCTAATTGTTAAAGATGGGAAGAAAGTCGAGGTCAAAGAAGTCATTGATCCGGAAGAAATAGCCCTCGATGGTTAAGAGGTTCAACAAGTTCTTCAATAAGAACTACAAGAGAGGAAAGGGTGAATCTTCCGTAAGACACTCGGCTCCCTCTAAATCAAGGGAAGATAGGCCAACCAAGAGAACGATCATCAAAAAGTTGAGTATCAAAGGGTCGACAATCCAAGAATGGAAAGAGTCGATCAAAAGGTCAATATCTATGTTGGAACTGTAGACAACCGTGTCACTATGCCATTGACGCTCATATCCCGTAGTCAACAAATACAGGAATGAAGAAGAAAGAAAGGTCTTGAGAGAAAGAAGACAAGAAAAAGAAAAAGGCAATGATGGTCCGCAGAGACTTTGAAACAACCAAGTCAAGAGAAATAAATGATTCGAGAGAGCAAAGTGAAGGCGACTACTCAAGTGACTCAAGAAGAAGCCTGATCCGCTTGATGGCCAAGGAACAAGATCAACCTCGACCAAGAAGATGAGGTACACCCTAACTCATCAAACTCGGACTCGTGATAGTGATCATGACACACACACTTCATCACCCACCGATCTTTATGATTCATTAGGAAAAATGATGAAAGATTTTGAACACATTAAATCCTCACACACACTATTAAATGAGGAAAACAACCTACTCAAGAGTCAAACTCAAAGTCGACTAAGGAGTTTAGTACTCTAAGTCAAATAGTTGATGAGAATGAAAGTTTAAAGGCTGCAAATGCTAAATTAATAGCGAAAATTGTCGCTTATAGAGAAGAGGATGCTTGAATCGAATGAAGTTGTGTTGCAAGGATGCGAACAAAAGAACATGTATGTCGTAGATTGGTCAACCGCAACACCCAACACCCGTCCTATTAGCAAAGAGCACAAATAAATCAAGTTGGTGGGCACAAAAAGTCGAGTCACCTAAATTTCAAAACGATTAACAAGCTTGCGAAGTAATCTTGTGGAAGGACTTCCGATCGAAGATACAAGAGGGAGTATATGTGACGCATGTCGAAGGGAAAACAGATCAAATCATCATTCAAAGAAAAGACACGCCCATGTTCAACAAGAATATTACACCTCGCTACATACGGATCTATTTGCCCAGTGGAACCAAATAGCATAAGTGGAAAGAAATATACTTTGGTGGTAGTAGATGACTACTCAAGATATACATGGACAATATTCATGTGTAAGAAGAAAGAAACTCTACAAAAATTACCACAAATTGGTGATGAAGAGGATTCAAAACGAGAAGAGTCAAACCATTATCAAAATAAGATCGAAGGAGAGGAACCGAGTTTGTCAATGGAATAATAACTCGATATTGTATTGAAAATGGTATTGGTCATGAACTATCAAAAGAACTCCACATCGAATGGAATTGCGAAAGAAGCAGAATGCGAACCCTCAAAGAAGCGGCAAGGACCATGTTAGTCAAGACGGGGTTACCAAAAAGATTTTGGTGAAGCAATCAACACGAAACTTGCTACACCCAAAACAAGATGTATGATAAACAGACAAATGACAAAGACTCCCTATGAGATTTGACCGAAGAAAACCAAATGTTGCATATTTTAATATTTGGATGTAAATGCTTCATCCACAACAATGGCAAAGACAATCTAAAGGCTTTTGATGCTAAAGTCGATGAAGGTATCTTCTTAGGATACTCACCGAAAGCAAAGCCTACAAGAGTACTCAACAAAAGAACTATGGTTGCGGAAGAATCCATTCATGTGGTATTCGATGAGCCAAATGTAAATGGAGAAGACATTGAAGAGTCACCGTGATAAGTTTGAATCATCCAACCATACGAAGAGTCCCTATCTTTGTCAAGCCGAATTATCAATTCGAGAAGAAGATGAGATAGTCAATCTCAAAAACAAATGAAAATTTGCGGCTAAGTGATTACGAGAGAGTCGACCACGGCAACACAACAAGTAAGTCGATCAATCCACTAACTTACTCCAACCTGATGTAAGATGGCCGAGAGACCATCCACGAGAACTTGTCATTGGAGATATAAGAGAAGGTGTCAAAACAAGATCCGAACTCAACAAGAAGCAATGTTCACATGCTTCATCTCGCAAATAGAGCCCAAAGACGTGTCACAAGCATTGACGACACACATTGATTCAAGCTATGCAAGAAGAGTCAATCGCTTTGAAAGAAATAAAGTATGGGAATTAGTGCAAAGACCATACATCAAAATGTTATTGGCACCAAATGGGTGTTCGAAATAAGATGAACGAGGAAAGTTACTGTGGTAAGAAACAAAGCAAGACTAGTAGCCAAAGGATATTGCCAAGAAGAAGGGATAGATTTTGATGAAACATTTGCCCTCGTAGCAAGATTGGAAGCTATAAGGATGTTTCTTGCCTATCAAACTCACAAGATTTCATTGTATATCGATGGATGTAAAAAGTGCATTCCTAAATGGTTTATTGGAAGAAGAAGTGTATGTTGAACAACCTCCAGGATTTGAGCGGAAGACTCTTGGAGATAAGGTATACAAACTCAAGAAAGCTCTATATGGATTAAAACAGGCACCCAGAGCATGGTATGATACTTTGTCACAATTCCTAACCGAAAATGGATTCACAAAAGGAAAAGTAGATAGAACACTTTTCAGAATTCAAGACAAAAAAGAGTATACTCGCTTGTTAAAATATATGTGGATGACATCATTTTTGGATCCACAAACAAAGAGTCATGTGTGAAAAGTTTTCAAACCTCATGCAAAGTAAATTTGAAATGAGCATGA